>VDFB02296850.1:0-87262 GCA_007258455.2 Sequoia sempervirens | reverse complement strand
CTTTTCCTACCATTATCCTTGATATTCCTCCCACTACTCTAGTTTAGCCTACTTGAGTTTAGCCTAGATACCTCTCATTGGTGACTTTGAAATATAAGGAAGAAAATAAAGTATTAAAAGAGCAATTACAGTATTTCAAAAAAGAAAAGAATGAGATTGAGAGAAGACTTGAGAAAGTGGTAGAAATCAATTCTACCATTCTTTCCATGAGAAGACTAGTTGGAATGTATTCCTTGTTTCTCAGAGAGAAGTTTCTAGAATGGAAACTAAATTAGTTAGTCTTGGGAAGGAGCCTGGATTACCATGAGGATCATGATTTCCTTAAAGATTACTTTAACAGCCACCCTGACATTTGGAATTTAATGTGTGAGTTTTATCAACATGGATTTTTAATTGGAGACAATGATGACTCAATTTTGTTGGTGAGCTTCAAATTAGATCATTTGGTTCTTTAATACAAAATCAGGTGGATTGGTCAAATAGAATGGATAAGTACAAATAGGCTTAGAGAAAATATGGGTTACCAATGAGACCCGAAATGCCTCATGCTGAAAAATATATCAAAACTATAAGATCAGTGGTAAGGCTAAATCAAGTTAATCCCCTCTATGTCTCAAACTTTTTTTATAGTATTGTAGTGTTCCAGAATGTTGAAGCAACACTCCCTCCTTTAGCACTACAGTCCTATGAGGAAAGGTACTAGATCATTCCAGAAATAGTCAGAAGAAGGGAGCCAATAAGTCCAAATAATATCAGTTAGAGTTTAGTCAGAGTTAGGCATGTCATCACCTTAATCCAACAACACAAATAATTCTAGGTAGGCATGAGATTCAGAATGTCGATCATTATTATGCTAGCACCAAAGCTAAAGGAAACAACAAATATACCGACTGGAGTAATGAGGTCGTGGTTTGAGAAACTGAGACAAAACTATGGCTATGCACTTAATACTAGATTGCCAGAGTAGTACAAGGAAGGTGTATTTGACTATTGCATTTGGATGGAGGCCCTGAACAAAGAAAAAGAAAACACTATAGTTTTGGATGAAGAACCATGAGGACATGGTCCAGAGCAAGTAGGGGAGAAAAGATGGGAGATATGAAATACTTTCATTTAAAGTTTTTTATGTTTAAAAATACTTGTTATTGTTAATTGACATGACTAGCAGCAGATAATACATTAACATATTTTCTTATTTTACTTTATGTTTAGCTAAATTAGTGAATATATTGGAAGTGATAGCTTATGATTAAATGTGTTGCTTTATGATGACTTTTTGATGAGATAATTATGTTGCGTTGATCTTTATTACCATGATTGTTGTCCTTTTCTTAAGGGTTTTTAAAAGGGTATCTTAAAGGTTGATGATATGCTTAAACTCTTTGTTTAATCGTGAGGAATGACTATGCCATAGATGGGCCCTGCCAGATGATGAGTCACTCAAAGTCCGAATCGACATATTTATAGTCGGTTGTGGAACTTTTACTTCCAGTGCCAATCTGGCATAGTTCTGGCATAGTCCTCCTTAGTCCACTTTAGTTCTATTTTAAGTTTTATTTGTAATCTTTAGTTGGTTGCCTTAAGTTTTGGTAGTTAACGCCATGTTAGAAGCTAATAAGGATATTATTATAAATATCCATGTTTCAGTTTTTGTTAAAGGTTAGATAATTTACAATTAGAATTTTTGTAATCACAAGCAATACTTTGTTATGTGTTCTACTTTTGATCAATGAGAAGGGAAGCAAGAAGTTAATCGATTCACTGTGTTAAAGGATCTTACCTGAGGAAGAGCAGGGACTGCTCAACCTTTGGAACGATCTTATGTTGGTATTTTTGTTAAGTTATGTCATTTTCTGATTCATTAGTATTAAATCTGCAGGATGAATTGATTTTGAATTGTTCAATCGTTGAAATCATCTTCTGCCTTAGTAAATGTTAAAATCAGATAATTACTTTTGTATAAAATTATATTTCAAAGTTTCAGTTTATTATGGTTATATTAAATTGTTAGAATGGTTAGATTCATTTATTAGAATCATTAGAATCCTGGACAGGTTTCTTAGATGAATTAGATTTAGTTGTTGTTCGAATTAGTTAAACTTCGTGTTTATTTGCTAAGTTTCATTAAAGCAATGTTAGGAATTTATGGAAAGATGGAGTTGAAGTCTATTAAAAATATGTTCATGGAGATTAGTTTTTATGCTTTCTAGAATAATCATCATTTTCCTACAATTCATTCCTGCTCTTAAATTAGTATTTAAATTCTAGCAATTAAATTATGGATTTCTTTTAAACTAAAATAGAATTAATTTGGGTTTCATGTTTTAGATTAAGGATTAAAGTAATCATTAATTACCTCCATGAATTGGTCTAAATCAAGTTCATTAAAGTTAGAAATAAGTCAACTGGATTTTAAATTAGAAGATAAGATAGACTTAAACCTTAGGAATCAGTCGCTACAGTTTAGCTCCTGAAAGCTCCTGAAGAGCTCTTGAGAGTTCTTGAAAGCTCCTGAAGTAGGTAAAACGATACCTAAAGTTGATGTTTACAATGCAAACCCCCCCCCAAAGAATATGTGACAACTATCCTTATCGCATATTGCTCTGAGACACACCTGATTTGATAAATAAATTGATTAAATGATGCAAGTTGTGACATCAATGACCTTTCCCATCACTTAGCCTATTTTTTATGCACTTGTTGTGACAAGCGCTCAATTTTTGCATCCCTCGCCTTGTCCTTCACCAACAGGACTTTGACTCTTTCCTTGATAGTTTTGAGCTCTTCCTCTCTATGTTTTAGTTGGTGACCGGACTTGAGGAAGTCGGTGGTCACTACTCATTATGTCGCCTACATGAGCTCAATCTTATCTTGCAGTCGAGCTATGCTCAGATTGAGCCCCATAGCATAGAGGTTGTAATCATTGGGTTGCATCTCTCCCTATGGTTTGATGATGGCTAGATACATGATTGCAAAATAGAGTGATCGTTAAGCCCCATTGAGGATAGTCTGCACCTTTGGATCTGCTGACTTTTTTAGCATCCTTGGCCTTTTGCTTCTGGATCATTATAGCCCACGCTTGTTTTTTTTATCGCCTTCTAATAAAAATTGTGTTGGCGACCTAATGAGCTCATTTGCAAAAGGTGCACTAGCAAGAAGAGCGAAAGGGAACAAGAGGGTACTGGTTCTGAGTGATTTTTTCCTCATTACAGAGATTATTTGCAGGGAGAATGGAGGAATATGCCAAAGCCCAATCAATGAACTAGCGGGGGGGCTCAAAGGAAGTGGTTGTAGTAGCGGAGTCATGGTAGATTTTATTTGTTGGTTGGACTAGGTTGGGGCTAGTACAGTAGTAGCAATAGGGGTATCAATGGTAGCTGCAGAGGCAAAAGGTGAAGCGATAGCGGATGAGGATTGGGCTGAGGTGAATGGTAGAAAGGTCCAGAGAGGAGTAAAGGAAAATAGCCCCACCTAGGAGAAATGGGAGAAACCTCTCATGACCATTGTAGAAAAAATAGAGAAGGAAGGGCCGACACTTGAAGTGATTGGCGATGCGGAGACAACAGGAGGAACTAAATATTGCAAAGCAAGAGAGGAGGGAGCAAAAGTTACCTATTGTGTAGATGATTACAATCCTTGGCTTGTCACTGGCCCTGAGCTTGTTGCAAGCTCTTGGCTTGTTGTGGGCTCTTAGGAACCTTCTTTAGAAGCTACATCTGTGTGTTGCCTTTTGGTTGGTGGGGAATCTTACACCTCTATGGCCTCCTACGATTGTTGTTGGGTTGTTCTAGACCCTTTTGCAGTCCAAGTGTGTGTATTTGATGCTCCTGACTATGATATACACCTGCACATTTGAAAAATCCTTGCTAGGTTGCTTCCTCACCTTTTCTTTTGGCTAAGCTAAGGTTGTTTGTACTTTTTTTTCCTTCTTTCCCTTCCCTGTATACATTCTAGCCTCATCTAGGTCAATATCTTCATGCTCAACATTCCACAGCTTATCAAATTGGTCATCCAACCCTACTTCTTGATAAGGGGCATTAGGGAGTTGGATCTCTTGTCGATAAATCTAGAAATCCCTAATCCTTTCCTTGCTCCAGTTGAAATTCCTTATCAAATCATTATGAAGGGTGCCCCCTATTTGATGCTTCTCATTATACTTTGCTGACTAGAAGTAGAACTTAAGCCATGGCAACTTACTATCCTCAGTAGGAATATAAGCTAGTTCCACCAATAGATCATCGTAATCCTCCAGGTGACTCTATCACTTTTCCCAATAAGGTCGAGGGTTGTGGGTTATCTTGATGAATGTGTTTCCTAAGTCATTGAAGGGGTTGAACTGCCATTTTTTTGGCAGATCAACACCAACCCCAGATGAGCCAGATTTTCTTTGAGTAGCTTATGTGTCTTCTTTTTCACCATCACCACCCACTTGAAGGTTAGTGGGAATTTGAAAAATCCTCTTTTTCCTTTTCCTCCATAGAAGTTATTGTCAGTAATGCCCATATGTCAAAACATCTCAAGGGCCAATACCCTATCTGGGAGCCAGAATGGTACCTCTGTAAAGCCACACATGCAGATGAATGTAAAATCCCTCCCAAGAAACAAGTCACATTTATGAGTGAAACTCTTCAACCACTCCATTTGGTTAGTGGAAAGCCAATAGAGATTGCCATCCTTACTCAAGTCTCATAGAATCGGAATTAAGAAAAAATTTTAAAATACCTAATAATCATGTGTTGCAGAAAGGAGGGGATTCCATGTAGAAACTGGCTTTCTGAATCCCTTCTTAGTAAAAATAGATAACGACATCCTTTTATTGAAAAATTTGGGGTTCTGGTATAAAAACATATGAGCAAGTAAAGAAGGAAACTTGAACTTACACTGCATGTGGTACTCCTTAATTTGCCACATCATTTCATGGTAGATGACTCCTACGAAGTATACCAGAACAAGGATTGTTTCCTATGCAGCTGAAAACCCAAACCCAATCAAAATTCCTTCACCCATTTGTCTTTATCCATGCCGCAAACAAACGTCATCATAGAGAGCGCATCCTACATATCTTGTTTAAAAGTGTTGTGAGCAACTAGAATTTGTGGTGGCTTGTTGCAATCTTCCTAGGGTCTCTGTGTTTCCTCATTATTAAAGTCCAAGGATTTTTCTCTGCCTCTCCAAAAGGTACATGCATCTTTTGGAGTGAATGACTCCATTCTTTCCACTTTAGAGTGATTTACAAGGATGCATAGCATGCTCTAGATAGCGTCTACACTAATGTTAAATCTCAACACCTAGCCTTCGATGGTGTTGGTATCTGGGTTGAAATTTTCAATTCCCTCATGAATGAGCTCTGGGTAGTAATGCACAAAGGGGACCATATACTGTAGAAGACTGTTGAACCATAGCTTGTACGCCATTTTTTGTTGGCTATCAGCCACTTTCATTCTTTTGCAAGCTCCTTCCCTAAGAGTCTTAGGGTTCTTCACGAGGATGGGATCATGAATGTTATCCCATTCCTCCTTTATTTGGCTCTAGTCCTTGTGAGTTTTTTGATATTCCATGACTCACGTGTGCATCCATTCTGGTATTTTTTGGCATCTTAGGTGACACGTAGGAGATGTCATCAAAAACATTGATGACTGGCGCTGTTATCATGGCATTGAACAAGCTTTATGTTGCCTTGATCTGTGCTTCCATTTAAGAACTTTCAGCCATTTTAGGGTACTATAAATTTTTGTGACATTTAAATTCTCTACAATTCACTCAAAAATATTTGCTCTAGATAGGGTACTCAGGAAGCTTTTACATTGTTAACCTTTCACATGCAATACTTAGTGATTTCTTTCTTATAGTGGTAGACAATGGTTTCCTTTTAGCATTTAATTTGCCATCTACCACCAACTCCTTCATTCATACGAAATGAATTTCTTGTTATTTTGAAAGGACAAGAATTCATAATGACAATTGATAATCATGCCCTACAATGTGATTTCCTTGGAAATTGAGTCATCGATTGAAGGTGGTTTAATATTTTGCATGCTCTGGAAATTAATATCTAAAAAGAATAATTAAGCCAAAGATGCAATGAATACTTGAAAAGATATGAGTTCCTCCTTCAAATTTGAGAAGCGCTTGTAGCAAGACACATTAGCACCTGATCGTATAGACAATCACTTGGGAATTCCATCAATTTGCACTAATTAATTACCTCTTAGTAATTTCGCACACAACAATTCATACATGACAGACACAACTGGGTGGGAAATTTGAGCTAGCCTCTAGTGGGATTTTTGAGTTGGTAATAGATTAGCATCATGCATATGGCATGCAGATACCTTGCATATTTCTATAAATAGGCCCTAAGACAATAGAAAAATCACACTTAGCAATTAGCAAGAATTGGTATTAGGCGATTGGCTATAATTAGCATTAGGAAGCTTTGAGTAGAATTTACATTAGGCAGTTTGAGTAGAGCTTAGCATCACAAATACTCCCATTAGGCTAGTTTGCAACAAGTCTCAGATGGATTTTCTAGGTGAAATCTTGAATAGGCACCTGAAGAAAATGACCATGGATAAGCATTCACTAGCTATCATAGCCAAGAAGTGGGTGTTAGGCTGAGATTGCATGGAATATGAAGATAAGTACAAAGTCAATACGGATGTTTGTTCTCATTTTTTCACATCTCTGCTTGATATCCAGGTTCCCAAGCTAATTATTCTTTGCCCAGTGCTCGAAATCTTCCCGAAGTGGTACCTTGGAGGCCTTGGCGAGATTATGGTGAATGTTGTGTATGGTCTAGGCCTTCCAACAACGAGTGACTTTCGTAAGTATATTGAATAAGATGCAGTAGTGCCATGGGTACTGTTCTTGAGTGGATTTTGCATCCTATCACATGAAGAGCATCGTCAAAGGGTGACTAATGCTTGCCACTTCTTATTCCGTTGCTACAATGTGGTGCCCTTCTACAACGTTGATTGGTATACCAACTTCAGGAACCTGGTATATCCCCCACCACTGGTCATTGTTGTTGATGATTCCCTGTTTCTCCTAATGCTCCTATTGTTGTTCTTGTTGATGATGTTATTCCAGACGTTGTTGATGATGCTCCAGTTCCTACTACTTGAGACTCAAAGCTTTCCATATTTTTTTTGTATATATTCCTAAAAAAAGGCATTCACGTATATATATGAAGAAAAATGCATACTATATAGATATACTTTAAAAGTATGACCTCAGAGCCATTTTAAATATATATGTATTAAAGTTATATATAATGAATATACAACTAATATAAACTTCATGTCTCTTTTGATTCTTGCAATTTTGTAATATGGGCTCTCTTTATTTCATTTCTTTGAGTACCTTTCCATTTTTGTACAGATGGGTTTATTTCAATTTTCACATATGAGTTCATTTTTTATGTTTTATTGGTTGTAAGTTACTTCTTTGTGCTTCTTGCAATAATGGGTTCCATTTATTTTCCTGCTTCCTTGCATTATGGAATTATTGAAATACCGGCTGATAAAAACACAAAGGAAAATAATTACAATACTTACTTATTTACACTGGAAGAATAATAATGAAGCTTAATTAAACAATTTTAAGTGGATTTCGTTAACTGGAATCCCCAATGCTTCCTTCTCCATTTTTTCTAATTCAAGTCTGTTGTGTTGTTTGCATTGAATTATTCTAAAAGGGCCTTCCCATAAACTGTCAAATTTTCCATGCTGGCCAGGCTTCATGGCCCTTTCATTGAACTTTATTACTAGGTCTCTGCATTTTAGATCCTGGTCCAAGGCTTTCTTATCAAACCATCTTTTAACCACCTATTGGCGGTTAGACATGGCTATTAGGGCCCTTTCCCTTTTTCCTTGTACTTCTAGCAACTCGGCCAACCAAACCTTGATGTCTCCATTTTCTTCAACTTTTAGGGATTTGAGTAGTTGTAACGCAGGAATCTCCATGGAGATGGGCAACAACGCTTCTTTCTCGTACACTAACTCATATGGTGAATTGATGAGGACTTGCTTGGGCTTTATGTGGTCTTCCCAGAGCATTGACCAAAGGTTCTTATGCCATTCTCTTTGATGTTCCAACCTGATTATTTTAATGAGTTGAAATAAATTTTTGTTAGTAGACTCAGTCAGGTTGTTCCCCTGTGGGTAGTAATTTGATGAAATTTTCAAGAATATACCATGCATAAGTGAAAATTGACATACCTTAGAGCCTAGGAAATCCTTGTCATTGTCAGAGATGATGGTATTTGGTAGACTGAATCTTGTCACCAGTTCCTTGAGGAAGTCTACAATCTTCGCCTCTGTCGCATTCTTTAGGGGCATGGCCTTGGTCCATCTGGTGAAGTAATCCATGGCCATGAGGATCCATTTGTGTCCAATGCTAGAGGCAGGATTGATCATCCTAATGAAATCAAGGCCCCACTATGTGAATGGCTCATCCACCACTATCGGGTTGAGAGGCATTACAGAATTTTTTCTTCTTCTTGAGAAGAATTAGCATTCTTTGCAGGATTTTACCAAGGAGTATGAGTCATTGAATAGCATAGGCTAGAAGTATCCAGTGCACATGATTTTAATTGTGGTGGTTTTCATAGAGAATTGTCCACCCCCGGGACTATTGTGGAAAGTTTCAAGAATTATTTTCACTTGCTCTGTGGTGACACATCGCAGTAGAACATAGTTGAAGTTCCTTTTGAAGAGGACCTCTTCAATAAGTTCGTATTCATTGTTCTATAGTTGGTAGAATATTTTCTTTTGAGAATTCCTCACAGATATCTTTCAGTGTGCATGAATTTTACTCCATCCACTAGCCAACAACCTTCAAACTAGGATTCATTTGTCAGAACCAGTCCTGGTTGCTCCTCTTCACCTGTCATTTCCTCATCATGCGTCAAATATTTGCATAGTCCCCTTCCTCAAATGGTTTTTGTAGGCCTAGCCTTAATATCATATTCAAGGATCTTAGTGATCCAATTGGCCCTCTTTTCGGTGATTTCTCCTTCCATGATGTACTCACACATACTGGAATGCACGACATAAACAATCACCTTATTGTAAGATATAAGATGTCGGAACTTCTTGAGTCCCTTTACGATGGTGAATGCTTGACTCTTGACAAATTTGTAATTTTTCTCATATTCCTTTAAGGTCTAAGAATGAAATGCTATTAGATGCTCTCCCTTTACTTCATCATCCTTTTGAGTCAAAATAGTAGCGATGCTTGACTTGCTACTGAATACATACATTATGAAGTCCTTCGATAGGTCTGGATTTACCAGCACAGGAGCTAAGGAAATAGCATCCTTAACCTTCTTGAAGGCTTCTCTAGCTTCTTTTGTCCATTTTAATAATTAGTCATTTTTCAACATCAAGGTGATAGGTCTAATTATTCCTACAAAATCTGAAATGAATTTGCTTAAAAAGTTCACCTTTCCCAAAAAGAATTGGAATCCTTTCTTGTTGACCGGTAGGGGAAGCTCTCTACTTGCCTTTACCCACTTAGGATCAATTGCAACTCCTTTTGACACTACATTTCCCAATAATTTTCCTTGTAGTACTTTGAAGACACATTTTCTTGGGTTCAGGGATACCCCGAACTCCTGGCATTTTTTAAAAACCATCTCTAGGTGATCTAAGTCATCATCCTTAGACTTAGAGAATACAATTAGATCATCCAAATAGATTAGGAGTCTTGTTGATCAATTCATTGAAAGTGATATTCATTGCCCGCTGGAAAGTGGCTCCTGCATTTCAGAGGCTGAAAGGTATTTTAGCATATGCAAACGTTGCCCACTTGGTAGTGCACGTCATTTTGTGTCGATCCTCTTCTTTGACCTAAATCTAGTTGTACCCAGAGAAGCGGTCTAGCAGAGAAAACATTTATGATCTTGCCACAGTTTACAAGATTAACTCCATAGAAGGCAGCGAGTAGTGGTCCTTTAGGGATGCTTTGTTTAGGTCCCAAAATTCAACACATAGGTAGATATCTCCGTTCTTCTTTCAGACTAGAACCAGGTTAGATACCTATGTGCTATGCTTAATTGAGAAGACGATTGGAGACTAAATTAGCTTTGTCAGCTCTTGTATCATTAGTGCCTCAATTTTAGGATTCACTGGCCTCTGCTTTTGGTAGATTGTTTTTGCACCTTCCATCAACTCTATTGTATGCTGGATGATTTTAGGATCATATCCCTTGAGGTCATTATATGAATAGGCCACTACTCCTTCATACTTCTCACAAAAGTTGATGAGAATTTCTTTATCATGATGCGGAACATCCTTCCTGACTTTGAGCTTACTTCCATCTCTGACCTGAAGATCCACATAGTCACTTTTGTCTGCTAAAAAGTTCCTCTTATCATTCCTTGCATCATCACAATCGAATAGTTTTTTGAGAATGACCAGCCCCTTTGGAATCTTGATGGACCTCAATTGAATGATTTTTCAATAATAAGCCTCAACAATATTTGGTTGGAGTTGCTCAGCAAACTCTCCTGACTGTTGGATGAATGAAGTGATGTGTTCATCATTTTTGAACACTTTCCAGCTTTGATCATTATCTAGAATTTTCATTCATGTTGGATGTTGTGGTTTTTTTGCTGATATGTGGTTGTCATTGATGTCAACACTATTAGCATTTGGTGTATTGAAGGTTGTATATGTCGAAGATATTGAGAAAATTGTAAAAGAAGTGTTGTAGGTTCCTAGTGGAATTGTGTAGGTCATGAAGGTGTCTTGTTTTGTACCTTGAAGATCAGTTGTGGATTAAAGGGTTTTCTACTGAGTGTATCTAGTTCATCCACCAGAAGTTTTATAGGTCCACGTGAAGATCTGTTTGTGCTGTGAATAATTGTGTTCTGACAGTATTTCTATGGGTTATGTCAGTATTCTTGAATGAATTTTGTGTGTTTCTATTGGTGTAGATACTTCTTTGTTTTTTCTTGGTGCTCATGGATGTTTCTAGATCATGCTCTATCTTTGTGGTATGTCCACATTGATCATTGTGCTTGTGGTCGAATATTTTTCTCTATATGCTGAATTTTTCATGTTCTTGGCCATCATGATGGTGGTAGCATGTTGTGGATCTTTGAGGTGAAATTAATTAGTCTTTTTGTGTTGGAGTTGTTAATTTGGGTCTCCACTATGTTGTGGCCAACCTTGGTGGATTTGCATTGAAATTTTATTCAAGTAAATTGGGCCGACATTGAAAATATGATTTATATTTCTCCAGCCAACTAAGTTATTGTTGTAATCTCATGTTGTAGATATATACTTGAGCGATTTTTTCATCAGTGTAATGTATGCATAAGAATCTCAAAGTGCTCTCGTGTGTGTATTTGTGGATATCATTCGATAGCTTAGTAGAGTATGAAGAAGACTGAGCAAAGTTTAAAGAGGTTTGAGCGAAGAGTGAAGAAGGTATTTTGTGCTTAACTAGAACTGTAATCAGGCTTGTGCAGAAGCTATTTTCTCACTTCACAATTTGGATGGTTTTAATCCAAACTTTTCTTTGAATAGTGAGTCCTCTTTGTGTTTGAGTAGTGAGCTCTAGGTAGTGTGCCTGAATGCATGTGCATTCCCATTATTTCTCATTATACTTTTAACAGGGTATAATATTGTGGACTGACCTCCACCGTGGTTTTCCCCTAATAGGGTTTCCATGTAAAAAATTTGGTATTCTCTATGTTTATAATGTGTTGAATGTTTATGGTTTATTGTTTATTCATCAGATCTGAGATTGAGTTAAATAAAGTGTGAAAAGATTTAAATATTCTGTGACAACTGATTCACACCCCCTCTTAGTTGTTTGTCCTTTGTTTTTCCAACAATTGGTATAAGAGCAGGTTCCTCTGAAGAATTTTTAAATATTGAGGTGATCTAAGATGGCATCATACAAGGACAGTCTTAGATTTGATGGAACAAATTACTCATTGTGGAAAGCTCTGATGGAGTGTCATTTGAAGTGTATTGGTGAACCCTTTTGGGAAATTACAAAGAATCAATATGTTATTCCTCATAATGGTCCTTCCACTGCTAATGAGATTAAAGAGGCTAAGAATAATGTCAGGGCTATGGAAGCTTTGTTGAGTGCTTTAATAGAATCAGAAATGACAAATGTGTTAGGTCTGAAGACAACTCATGAGATGTGGATGAAGCTAGAAACTTTGTATGAAGGAGATGTACATGTGAAGATGGCTAAGCTACTGAGTTTGAAAGGAAAGTATGAAAATATTGAGATGGGTGAAGATGAAAATATTTCTTCTTTTATGCAAAGAGTAAATGAACTAGTGATGAGTATTAGATGTCTTGGTGGTACCCTGGAAGAGGAATAAATTGTGGCTAAAGTGCTCAAATCATTACCTCCCTCCTACAAAGCTAAGGCTCATGCTATTGAAGAAACAAGATCATTGACGAATGTGACAAGGGACACAATAATTGGTAAACTTGTTGCCTTTGCATTGAGTGAATTTGGTGATTATCTTCCTAAGATTAAAATTGCATTTAAGGCTATTGTGTTTGGAAGAAACAAGCAAAGATATGATCTGGGAGAGAGTTCTAGAAAGACATTCAAGTATGAGGAAGAAAGAGAAGTAGAAGATCTAGAAGAACTGATTGTGAAGAAAGAAGGTAGAGGACAAGATATGTATAAAGGAAAGTTTCCTATCAAATGTTTTTCTTCCAGTAAAATAGGTCATTTTTCTTCAAGGTATCCTAAAAGAGTCACTAGATCTAAGCCTTACAAATCTAGATTCCAAAAGAAATGTTACTTTTCTGAAGGAGTGACTGATGATGAGTCTGATAAAGATAATGGAAATGAAGATGATTGGTTTTTCACTGCTATCAAGGAAAATAGTCCTATGCCTACTGAATTTGCTAAAGTTGAGAAAGCTCTTCTAGCCTAAATTGAAGAAAAGGATGAGTGGGTCATTGACAGCAGATGCTCACATCATATGACTGGTGACAAAAGCAAATTTTTAAGTCTATAGAAGTATGGCGATGGGGTTGTAAGATTTGGTGATAACAATGCATGTGTGATTTGTGGTAGAGGATCTATTTTTCTTGGTGGTAAGCATAATACTGATGATGTTCTTTATGTTGAAGGCTTAAAGCACAACCTATTGAGTGTTGGAAAAATGGTGGACAAGGGTTATGATCTTCAGTTCAAAGATGGAAGATGCAGGATATATGGAAGCTCTGGAAATGTAATTGCCTTAGGTAAACAGAAAAAAGGTAATATTTTTCACTTGAATGCTACTAGTGAAAGTTGTTTAATTTCTAAAGTAGATGAAATCTAGTTATGGCATAGAAGGTTGTGTCATGTGAATTTTGATAACATTGTCAAAATAAGTTCCACTCAAGCCCTGCTAGCACAATCTGCAAGGAGTGTCAAATAGGAAAATAGAATAGAATTTCCTTTTGGAGCAAATAGTATCATTCAAATGGATTGTTGGAGCTGGTACATACTGACTTATGTGGTCCTTCCAGAGTCAAAAGTCTCCATGGTGAGACGTACTTTATGTTGCTTATTGATGATTCTCCTAAGGAAAATCAAACAAGATACAGATCAATGATTGGTGGATTGCTTTACTTAACTCAGACTATACCGGACATTATAAATGTTGTATGTATGGTTGCTAGATTTTAGGTTGATCCAAAAGAGTCTCATGTGACTATTGTAAAGAGAATCTTCATATGTCTGAAAGGAACAATTGATTTTGGACTTTGGTATCCTAAGGATGATGATCTTACTTTGAATGCATTTACTGATGCGGATTGGGTAGGAGATGTAGATGATAGGAAGAGTACTAATGGTGGTGCCTTCTTCCTAGGGAAGAAGTTGGTGTCCTGGTTAAGCAAAAATTAGAATTCCATTTCTCTGTCTACTACTAAGGCAGAGTATATTGTTTCTACAAATAACTGTACTCAAGTGATGTGGATGAAACAAATGTTGAAAGATATTAGAGTAGTATATGATGAACCTATTGCCATATACTATGACAACTCAACTACTATAAACATATCAAAGAATCCAGTGCTACACTCTAAGACCAAGCATATATCAATCAAGTTTCACTTTCTAAGGGAGAAAGTGAGTGAGAACGAAGTTAGACTGGAGTATGTTCCTACCAAAGAACAAGTTGCAGATATTTTTACTAAGCCATTGTCGAAGGATAATTTTGAGTATCTCAGAGGGATGCTAGGGGTGATTACCCCTCCTTATATGAACTAGTGATGCATTAATTTGCATCAATCTATGCATTTCATGATCATATTCTAATTTGGATTGATGTTTATGTGGCTGCTACTCAGGGGGGGTAGTCAGATATGTAGATATGTGGTTCAGAGCTTGCATGTGGGAAGATAATGCTTATCTTTTCCATTGATGTCAAATGGGGAGAAGAGTCATGTTAAAAATTGTTTCCTACTTGGAGTGAAGAGTCTTGTAGGGAGAAGATCTTGTAGAAGAAGTCAACGAAGAAGAGTCAGAATCTAAGGAAGAGTAAGTGTTGATTAAGAGTTGGGTTGATGGTGTTTTTCACATCTTGTGTTGCCAACAATACCAAAGGGGGAGATTGTTGGATGTTGTTCTCATCTTGTTTATATGTGGTTTTCATTGATGTCAAAACTATTAGCATTTCATGTATTGAAGGTTGTATATGTCGAGGATATTGAGAAAATTGTAAAAGAAGTGTTCAAGGTTCCCAGTGGAACTGAAGGTCATGAAGGTGTCTTGTTTTGTACATTGAAGATTAGTTGTTGTGGATTAAAGGATTTTCTATTGAGTGTATCTAGTTCATCCACCGAAATTTTTAGAGGTCTGCGTGAAGATCTGTTCGTGTTGTGAATAATTTTGTTCTAACAGTATTATGAAGTTTGTGTGTCTCTATTGATGTGGATGCTTATCTATTGTTTCTTGGTGCTTGTGGATGTTTCTAGATCATTCTCTATCTTTGTGGTATGTCCACATTGATTGGTGTGTTTATGGTCAAATATTTTTCTTTGTGTTCGATTTTTCATGTTTTTGGCTGACATGATGGTGGTAGCATGTTGTGGATCTTCGAGGTGAAATTAATTAAAGTATTTTTGTGTTGGAGTTGTTAATTTGGGTCTCTAGTATGTTTTGGTGGACCTTGGTGGATTCGAATTGAAAATTTATTTGTAAATTGGGACAACATTGAAAATATGTTTTATATTTCTAGCTGACTAAGTTATTGTTGTAATCTCATTTTGCGGATATATAAGAGCAATTGTTTCATCGATGTAATGTATGCAAAAGAACCTTAGAGTTCTCCCATGTTTGTATGTGTGAATATCATTCGACTGCTAAGTAGAATGTGAAGAAGACTGAGTGAAGTTTGAAGAGGTTTGAGTGAAGAGTGAAGAAGGTTTTTTGTGCTTAACTAGAACTGTAATCAGGCTTATGTAGAATCTATTTTCTTAGTTCAAAATTTAGATGGTTTAAATCCAAAATTTTCTTTGGACAGTGAGTCATCTTTGTATTTGAGCAGTGAGCTCTAGGTAGTGTGCTTGAATGCATGTGTATTCCCATTACTTCTCATTATACTTTTAATAGGGTATAATATTGTGGACTAACCCCCACCATGGTTTTTCCCCTAATAGGGTTTGCACATAAAAAATCTTGGTGTTCTCTGTGTTTCTAATGTGTTGAATGTTTATGGTTTATTGTTTATTCATCAGATCTAAGATTGAGTTAAATAATGTGTGAAAAGATTTAAGTATTTTGTGACAACTGATTCACCCCCCCTCTTAGTTGTATGTCCTTTTTTTTCCAACAAGTCATACTATTACTCACATAGAGTGTATGTTATGAATTAAGTTAGAAGTAGGATCAAATTGAGATTTGATTGCTGCCAGGCTATCTACATCAACATTTTCTTCTTAGGGCACTGTCTAGATGTTGAAGGCTTCAAATCCCTCGATCAGGTCCCAGATTCTATGTCTATAGGATCTCATGCAAAAATTATTAGTTGCGGAAATCCCTTGGACATGATTGAACACCAGTTTGGAATCTTTGAACACCATTAATTATCTGATACCCATCCGCTCCACAAGGCTTAGACCTTGCACTAGGCCTTCATTTTCAGCTTCATTCTTCAAACAAGTGAACTAGAAATGGGAGGATCAGAGTTTCTTTTCATTATGTGGGGATATCAAACATATCTCGACTCATGTGCCAACTTTGCATCTTGCTCCATCAAAGTCTAGCATCCATAACACTATGGCTTGACCACTCTTGGGTTCCTTCATGACCTTTGGTAGTGCTTGATCTTCTTGATTGGTCTGGTCTCCAATCACTTTTTCATCCTCTAGTAACTCAATACAATACATTTCTTCTTTGGTTAAAGAAGTATGGGCAGCCTCAAAGTTGATCCTCGCTTCATTGGCCACATGTTACAAATGCAGTGGTTCAAATATTATATTCATTTTAGCTTTATGCTTGGTCCTAAGGATCAAATGTGATAAATCCAAAGAAATGTATCTACCTATCTTTGAAGTGAATTCCCAAGATAGGTAGAGGCCAAACATGGGAGGAACATCTATGATCACAGTATCTTATGGAACTGTGATGCTAGGGTAGGAGAACAAAGTCAAGGGAAGGTCCTCGATGACACCTATGATTTTGACTTTTTTCCCATCAAACTACATAACCCCTCTTTTTAAAGGTTCATAGCTAAGTCCTAAGGCTTCAGCTATTTGTTTGGGCATAACTATGCTGTTAGCGCCAGAGTTGATCATGGAATTATGTAGTAGTTTCTTCCCCACAATAAGAGTTAGGAAAAAGGGTTTTGGTTCTGTGCCATAGAAAAATGGCCCTTTGACATTTTCATGGTCTTTTAGGTCTTTCTTCATGATGCTTGGTCCATTTTTCTTTGATTTAATATTGTAATGTGACTTGAGCATTCACATTAGGTCTTAAAATTCAAATTATGACATCTTGTGAAGGTGTTGTGAAGTGTTGTAAAACATTTCTACATTTTTCTAAACTCTATTCATTACAATTCACCTAAAAATCACCTTTTCATCACTTATCAATTCCTATTTTGAAGTGTTGTAGAGTCTTGTAACAATATTTTACGCTTTTCTAGGCTTAATTTCACTATTTACACCTATCTTATGCTTTATTGGACCTTGTTATGCCCTTATAAGGCTTAATTAAGTGTATTTTTTAATGTAAACCCAACAAACAACATTAAATTCAAGATAATTCCTAAAACCCACTTTCAAGTGCAAGGTGGGACCCATTCGCCATGGGTGATGAATGAGTCCCTCTTGCCTCAAAATTCAAAATATTTCAAATTTTCTTATGGGTTTTTATTCAAAATCACCTTATGTCGGCCTGTGATGAGGTATCATCAGGTTACTAAGGAACAAGTGTATAAATATGTGTTTTGCTCCTCATTTTACATCTCCCAATTCATCCAAGCAATCTTTTCATCCACTAAACATTCAAATCACATTTAAGCACATTGCATCATTCAATCAAGCATCAATCAAATATCTTGGAGCAGCTATTGATATATCTTCATATTTATTCAACAAGGTTGGTGAGTTTAGGACATTTACATGTTCATTCATCTTTCCTTGTTCATTTCATTCCATTTCTTCAATAAGGGTTTGATTACCAAAGTGGGATTTGACCAAGGCAAATCCCTATAACCTAACCCTTAACCATTTTTCCCCTTTTGTATGTGCATTTGTAGACTTTTGTATGCAGATTTATCAAGCAATTAGGTGTTGAAAAGTGGAAAAGAAGTCAACAAAGTGTTTCAAGTCAACTACAACCTATTTCAAGCTTGGAGACAACTTACAGTCCATTTTCTGCAGATTTGACTCCATCAACCCAACAAGAAGACAAGTTCAAATTTGGTGCTACAAAATTGGTCCCTGATTTCCCAAAATTTTGGGAGAGGACTGATTCACCATTAGTGGCGAATGGGTCCCACCTTAAATGGACATAATGAGGCCCTAATCTAGTGTTTTGAGGCATTCTATGTGTCCACACTCGGTCTTGGACCCTTGCAAACCAAATAATATGCTTTTAATGACATCTTGTAAAGGTGTTGTAAAGTCTTCTAAAGGACTTTCACATTTTTCTAGACTTAATTAACTTATTTCTTCCTAATTCAACATTATAAAACATATATTTAATTACATTATTACATCAATCTAGATGATTCTTAATGAGAACTTAATGACAAACTAGTGTTGTAATGTGTCTTGTACATTCACATTGGTTTTTGAGCATTCCTAGGCTGAGTGGACCTCATTTTAGTGTTGAAAAGTGCATTTAATTACACTTTCACATTGATTTATGTGTCCCAAGCCCTATTCAACATTTATATCACCACTAATAAGTCCTATCTAGCCATATTTTGACCCTTGAGTGGGAAAAAGTGAAATTTAAAGTTTATTTTCACTACATGTCGGCCTGTGATGTAGTATAATTGGGTACTAAGGCACACTTGTCTATAAATAAGTATTTTTACCCTCATTTTACATCTAACAATTCATTATTACATCCCTCATCTTGAATTCATCATTCACTTTCTATTTAAAGTCAAGCAACTTAAGGTTTCTCCATTAGAAGTCTTTAAGTTAGCATTCTAAAGCATTCAAGGGCTAATTCTACATGTATTGTTGCAGACCTTCAAGATAAAATCATCATGATAAGGTAATCTATCCCAGTTTACAAGCTTCATTTACTTATTTCATCAATTTGGTTTAATTACCTAAAAGGGGTTTGACCAAGGAAAACCCCCATGCCTTAACAATCAATAATCTCTCTTCTTGTGTTGTTTGCATGTGTAGATTTAGGTACTTTGAAAGCTTGAGGATCATTGAAGATTGAATTCCAAGGTTATTCAAGTCTTCTTCCCTTCATTCAAGTAAAATCATCAAGGAAAAGTCACTTTCAGACCCAGATCTAACACTTTCAGAAGTGGAAACCTGTAGGAGATAGAAATACAAATCTAACTCCACAGAATCTTCCTCTAATTTTCCAAATTTCTATAGGTGGAATGATTCACCACCCATGGTGAATGAGTCCCACCTGTAGGCCTAAAAATTGATTTTCTAAGATTTCAACTCTCGACAGCCAGAAACAGGTTTCTGGAAGATTTTAGCAGAAGCAAGACTAATTCGCCATGCTTGGCAAATGAGTCTCATTTTGGCGAAATGAGTTCCAAAATGGGAATGAGTCCCACTATGCCTAAAAATCAACAATTTTAGAATTTCAGAGATATTTACAGTCTTAATTACATTTCCAAGTGCATATCATTTACATCCTTACCTTTTTGTTTGGCTTTATTTACATTTTTAGATCATTCTTTAGGTCTTTTTACATTACACAATGTGTTTTCAAACATATCACAATTCTTAGGTTTTACATGCATGTTTTATCAATTTCATAGTTTAGCAGCACTTAGATCACTCCATTTATCTCATACAACATCACCTATGTCTTAATTTGAATGTCACATAAGCATTTTAGGATCTAATCTCTCTCCTTTTGGGTGAAAAACCCTATAAGTGCAAGAGAAGCATTTGGGTTCTAAAATATATGTTTCATTTTGGTGAACCCAACTTTTAGAATACTTTCTTGCCTGATCTAGAGTAATTTATCATTGATCTAGTCTTACATTCATTTTGCATTTGGAATTGCGTTAGTTTGTATGCTAGGTTTTCCAACTTGCATTCATAAAAAGTGCATTTAAGTTGCATTTGTTGCATCTAAATTCATTTAGATTTCCTATAAATCTGCATTTTTTATTTAGTTCTGCATATTGGCTCTCAAATTTCATAAAAATCAATCACATATTTCTGAAAGTTTTCAAAAAGGTCCATACTGGGACTCATTCGCCACCTTCGGCGAATCAGTCCCTTCTGACCCCTGAAACAACATTGTCCTGAACTCAGAAATTTGTTTTTAGGCTTCTGTTTGGTGCCTTAACTTGTATATATCAGTCAGTAGCATTTATGTACCATGCATTTTGTTAAATTTTTCTTTGATTAGCTCATTTAATGCATTGATTCATTTACATTCTTCATATCATTTTCCGATTGGTGCATAGTGTAATCAGAACATTACCTTGTTTCATATCTGAAAATTGCATTTATTTTTAAGTCATTGCATTGCACTTTATTTACTTTCTCATGTTATTATGTTTTCTCTTAAATCATTTCATGTTTCTAGCATAGCAAGTGGCTTGAATGATTCTCTTTTTCATGAACATAATCTAGGATAGCAAAGTAACACATTTGATAAGCATTTTGCATACCCTCCTAGTACTTATCAGATTTGCAAGAACATAATAACACAAGAGGATCCAAGTGTAGATAATCATGACACTCATACTTGTTCTTCTCCCAATACCTCTCCTATTAGTGAAGAAGGTATTTTGGTGAAAGGAGCTACAAGCATTGTGAGTCTTGATTGTCCCTCTCCTCTTCAACCTTTGGAAGACAATGAAAACATAGCCACATTCCTGAATACCACCTTACCTCATCTTTATTCATCTCCCAACACTTCCCCTATTTGTGACAATAATTTCATGAATGATTCTAACCAACACATTTGTGAGGAGAATATGTTGGTATCAAACACCCTAATGATTGAGATGTATAACATTATTTCTCTCCTTCCTAATGTCCCCAACAATTGGAAGGCTCTACTTGAACAAGAAGTTCCAATCATTGACACACATTCCAATCCTATTTGTCCTCCCTTCATGACTCCCCTATTTCTAATGAAGCTTTGACATGTGATACAACTCTTGATTATCTTCTTTTTCAAAGCTCTCCTACTAGGGTAGATACTTTGAACCAAGACAATGAGATTATGGACAACAATCAACTTTTCCCCTCTCCTAATATCTCTGCTATTAGTAAAGATGATCTTATGGTGTTACACGATCCAATCCATGAACATCATGAAAATATTATAGAACAACATAATTCAACCATTAATAACTCCCTTAGTTGTGATGAATTTATGTTGGAAGAACCAAACCTTAATTGTCATGAACATGAGGTTTGTTGTTCTCCTATGAACTCTCCTTCTAGGGAAGATATTATGATACAAGAAAAAGATAGCATACCCTTCGAAGAAAATGACGAATCTCACTTGTTACAAAATGTTAATAATATTCAACCTCACTACGCTAAACCTAAACTTACCCTTTATCCACCTTCGCATCCACTTCATCCTTCCAATAAACCTAAACTTACCCTTTTCCCACCTTGGCATCCGCTTCATCCTTTTAATAAACCTAAACTTGTTCTCTACCCACCCTCACATCCACTTCATCCCTCTAATCAACCTAACACCAATATATCGCAGCAATATAGTGATGATACTATTGTTCATGTATATAACACTCGAAATAACTTGCAACCGCCGCAACCAACCCCAACCCCTTTACCTTTACCAAATCCGCCTAGTGCTCCTCGTTACCTCCCACCCACAAACGAGTACGATCTTGTTGAACAATTAAAGAATACTCCTAAAAATATTTCCCTTCTGATAAACTTCAAACATCACCAAGTTACAACACCACTCTTCGAAACACTTTACAACAAATAACAATCTCTTCTGGAACCACTCTGAATGATGTGGCAGACCTTATTCCAAAATATAGTCTCGATATTAATTTTCACCAACATGAGCTTGCTCCTTTGGAGTTATGAAAACAACATGATGCCTTTATGATCATTGCTCAATTTCATTTCACAGGTATCAAGCGTACTCTTATAGATTGTTGGGTGAAAATTATGTAATGATATTTTTCAATAGATTACACAACTAGGACTTTAGCCATAGCTATGTGAGATATGAATCTCTCCTCTTAGAAAAGGGGCAGCACCCTACTTACTGCTAACAGAAGCGATGGTAAAACAAATAAAGTAATTACACAATGTACACAATACTTACGAAGTGGGGGGGATATATTACATTCATCCTTCTCTCTTTTTTCAAAGAATATGTTTACAATGCTTCACTATTGGAAGTTCTCAATTCTTAATAACTTTATCATCTAGTAGTAATACCAATACCTCTATCTTTTCAAAGCAAAGCGTAGAGATACCAAAAGTGATTAACAATAAATAAGTAAAGTCAAAGGGAAAGCTCATGAAGGCACAAAGTCATTTTGTAGCTTTATAAATGGTGGATTTGTCATAGATATGTCATTTGTCACATTAGAAGCACAAAGTCTTCTTAGATGTAGCAATTCCTCAAAAAGTATGACCAATTACAAGCGCAAAAACATGTAGATCATCCAACCAAAGTATCCAAAGAGTATGAACAATTACAAGCGCAAAGTCTTGTAGATCATTCAATAATAGTTAACCAAAACACAAATGTAAATCTAAGTAAAAGATGTAACACAAAGTTTACATGAATTGCTTAGAGTCTTTCAAATATCACTTACTAATTACCACCAAAAGAGATCAATTCACAACATTATCGAATCCAACACAAATTCTAGTTTGCAATCTTCTTCTTTATTGATCTGATTTTGTTCGCAAAGTATGAACACAAAGTTTCACAATTTGTTTCAAAAAATGGCAGCACTTCGTTACAAAATACTAAAAGATCCCATACAATAGAAATCCATCATATTTATAAAAGAGAGTGAAGAGTAAATCTAGGAAAGTTAGGTGAGCTAATTTAGGAAAATCTCACCTAACTTTGACTAAAGTAAAAATATAATTTTTTTTCATGAAACTACATCTTGGATATTAGTGTAATTACATTTTGCAAAATGACATTTAAGATGTCAAAAACTATTTACAAGATGCACAAAGGGACGCATCAGAAGTCTAAAACTGGAGATCAAGAATCTTCATGGTTCCTTGCTTAGGTGCGAAAGTCTTCATATTTCTTCCTGGTCTCCTGCATGAATGTGTCATCTAGAAGAACCAAGATCAAAGGACATCACCTTCGGGATCACTTGATGATATCTACAGAGAACCTGCAAGGATGGTGAATCAATAGGCATTAGAAAAAAAAGTGGCATTGGGAAGTGTGAAATGAGAAATGATGTTGAGTGAGCCTGAAGTAAGTGATGAGGCACGAAAAATGATGCAGGAGCGGAGAAATGGGGTTCGGAGTGAAGATAGAGTGATTTGGAGATGTCAAAGACAAAAACTGCCAAAAGTATAAGGGCGCTAAAAATCAACACCCTTGCACTTAGAGAGGTGATCACAAGTGTAAGGGTGCTGAAAATCAGCGCTCTTACACTTAGCATGTAAAATATGAAGTGCACAGGAGACAAAAGTCATCGCCCTATACAAATTTGACTAAGTATAGATAAAAAGTGCACAAGTGCTCAAAATCAAAGCCTGTGCAAGCTTCCAGCTTGATGGAGAATGAGTGAAAGGTGAAATGAAGTGAAGGAATGAGCTAAAATTCAATTAAAATCAATTAAAAGTGATTTAGGAGTGTCATAAATGAACAAAAGTTGTGCAACTAATTAAAGCATAAAAAGTGGCACAAAACTAGAAAAATTGCAAAGGTGCTAAAAATAATGCCACAATCAAAACTTGGCTAAATCTAGCAACAATGTGTAAGAGCGCACTTTTTTAGCACTTCTGCAAATTTTTTAAAAATCACTTTTATGCAGGGGCACTGATTTTTGGTGCCTCTGCACTTTCAACACTTAGCCAAAAATTGGCTGTGAGCAGGAGCACACTTTTTCGGTGCAACTGCATATTTCACAATTTAACTAAGTATGAATAGTGAGACATCGCAAAGGAGCTCATTTCGAAGGTCTTCACAAGGTAAACATAGGGGGATGCTCAAACTGACTATTTGAGGCTTTGGAACGCATTTCAAGGTGGCTTAAAAATCACCTCATTTTGTATGCTTGAACTTCACAAACCTAAGACACAGACAAATTTCGTAGGGGGTTATCCGTGGAATGAGTGTTGCTAGATTTCATGACAGCAACTGGCTCCTGCTGGGGATCTTCCTTCAACCATTCTTCAAAATGAATGAAGAGAGAAGAAATCCAGAATTCAAGTGCCTTTATCAATTGGGTTTGGAGTAAGGTGACAATGCAAAAAAGAAAAAAAAATCTATGAAAACAAGACGCAAACTTATGCAAATGCACTTATCAAAAACGTAAAAACCTACCTAATTAAAACTAGCCATCAATGAAATCTTCTCAAATGAAACCATTCACAGGATCAACAAAATAGCTTCCTTTCTTCAATAGCTTGCAAGGCCTTCCATGATCATTAGCAGGTACATGTATATGAAGTAGAGGCATTCCTTCATGGAAGAAATGAACAGGTTCAGCTACGTCTAAAAATATATCAGATATACTACTGCTCCAAAATGAAAAATCAAATCCAAACTGCTCTTGCGTATCTACAAATACATTTTTAGCTGCATCCTCAAGATTTCTTCATGCTCAGGTGCAAGTGAAACCTCTATCTTCCCATCGGCCTCCAACCAAGCAAGATGTCTTTTGGAACATTCACTTGACTGGTCAAAGATTGAAAGATTCTTACCAGTTGCTACTTGAACAATTGATTCATCAACCATGGTAACCTCATGTTGGTCGGAATGATCTCCTTCATGTAATTTAGATGAAGATAAGCTTACACTGCATACCTCAATATGATGTTCACCATCTTCAGACTTGGAAAAATTTGAATTATTTATAAGAAGGTCCTCATCATGCCTTGGGGAAGTTCTATTATGCAACATGTGTTCAAGTTCATGATCTCGAAACACATATGCATTCTTTTCAAACTGACTAAGACCTTCGTGCATGTCCATATTTTGAGAACTCAAGACAAGATCGTCTTCATTTACTTGAATTTCAGCAAAATGACTTTCATCATCCTGCTTTTCATCAATGGCTTTCTGAGACTGAATAAACTAGAAATGGGAGTTGCCAACTATGTCTACTTCCTTTTCCCGGAAGAGAATAGCGAGATCACTTGGATCAGATTTAGGATGCTTCGATACTTCTTTTACTAATGGTACCTTAACAGCAAGCCTCTTCGGAGGTGAAGATAACTTGTGTTGATTCCCAATGGAAAAATTATGAGCTAGCTACTTTTTGAGGACAACTAGCTCATTTACGAACCTTTGCACCATAGGATTTGTCCTCGTGATGGAAGAAAATAACTCCAAAGAATGGGTTTCTTTATATTCATTTCATTCAATTTTTATTTTCCCAGCAAGAATGAGATCATCTTCAATTTATATTGCCAAGGTCTCTACAATTGCAAGAGCAGTTGGGGCTTCTCTTCTCAATAGGAAACCAACCTCGGGCACTTGAGAATTTACAAATAAACATTTCAAATTCTCAGTTGTAGGTTGAGAAACAATTGGAATTCTTCGTGTCAACTCAAGTTGAAGTGAGCAATGAACTCACACATGGGCATGTGAGATTCCTTCTTCAACTGGGTGAGTTGAGCCAACAAAGCATGAGTGTCTTCGAGAGGCTTGAACCTTCCTTCAAACTTGGCTATGAGAGTTTCCCAATTTGTGATGGTACTTGGCACTAGATGATAAAACCAATCTGCAGCAACGCCTTGGAGAGTCTCCACAAATAGCCTTACAGATACATCTTCGTATTCAACACCATGAACTCAACAAGCGATGTAGAAAGCAACAACGTGCTCGTCAGGATGTTGTCCATCACACAAAAACTTGGCAAAGTTCT
Organism: Sequoia sempervirens; assembly: GCA_007258455.2. NCBI lineage: Eukaryota > Viridiplantae > Streptophyta > Pinopsida > Cupressales > Cupressaceae > Sequoia > Sequoia sempervirens. Next base: position 61,542 of record VDFB02296850.1, on the reverse strand, counting down.
TTCGTGAGCCTTCAAGAAGAGCATGTAGGGGTAGAACTAGGCTCAACGGACCAAAAGCATTTCCCCAAGGACCTTGAATAGCCATTTACATGTCCTTGGTGAAAGCTTGAAAAAATTACAAGAAAATAAATTACAATAAAAAAAGGACATAGGTATACTTCAAACGAAAGCATGAGGCTTTGGAATGTGTATCATGTCCCCATCGAAGTCACCAAAAAACTGTTGGGTAAAAATTATGTAATCATCTTTTTCAATAGATTAAAGAACTAGGACTTCAGCCACAGCTATGTGAGATAGGAATCTCTCCTCTCAGAAAAGGGGAGGTGCCCTTCTTACTGCTGATGAAAGCAATGGTAAAACAAATAAAGTAATTACACAATGTACACAATACTGACAAAGTGGGGGTGTGTGTTACATTCATCCTTCTCTCTTTTTTCAAAGAATATGTTTACAATGCTTCACTGTTAGAAGTTCTCAATTCTTAATAACTTTAAATGATCAACTAGCAGTAATACCAATACCTCTATATTGTCAAAGAAAAGCGTAGAGATACCAAAAGTGATTAACAATAAACAAGAAAAGTAAAAGGGAAAGCTCACGAAGGCACAAAGTCGTTCTGTAGCTTTATCAATGGTGGATTTGTGATAGATATCTCATTTGTCGCATTAGAAGCACAAAATCTTCTTAGATGCAGCAATTCCTCAAACAGTATGAATAATTACAAGCACAAAGTTTTGTAGATCATCCCACAAAAGTATCCAAAGAGTATGAACAATTACAAGCACAAAGCCTTGTAGATCATTCAACAATAGTTAACCAAAACACAAATGTAAATCTAAGTAAAAGATGTAACACAAAGTTTACATGAATTTCTTAGAGTCTTTCAGATATCACTTACTAATTGCCACCAAAAGAGATCAATTCACAAGACTATCGAATCCAACACAAAGTCTGGTTTGTAATCTTCTTTATTGATCTGATTTTGTTCGCAAAGTATGAACACAAAGTTTCACAATTTGTTTCAAAAAATGGAAGCACTTCATTGCAAAATACTAAAACATCCTATTACAATAGAAATCCCTCATATTTATAAAAGAGAGGGAAGAGTAAACCTAGGAAATTTAGGTGAGCTAATTTAGGAAAATCTCACCTAACTTTGACCAAAGTCAAAATGTAATTTGTTTTCATGAAACTACATCTCAGATATTAGTGTAATTAAATTTTGCAAAATGACATTTAAGATGTCAAAAACTATTTACAAGATGCACAAAGGGATGCATCAGAAATTCTAACACTAGAGATCAAGAATCTTCATGGTTCCTTGCTTGGGCGTGAAAGTATTCATATTTCTTCTTGGTCTCCTGCATGAATGTGTCATCTAGAAGAACCAAGATCAAAGGACATCACCTTCGGGATCACTTGAGGAGATCTGGAAAGGAGTTGCAAGCATGGTGAATCAATAGGCGTTAGCAGAAAAAGTGGCATTGGGAAGCGTGAAGTGAGAAATGATGTTGAGCAAGCATGAAGCGAGTGATGAGGCATGAAAAATGATGCAGGAGCGAAGAAATGGGGTCCAGAGTGAAGATAGAGTGATTTGGAGATGTCAAAGACAAAACCTGCCAAAAGTGTAAGGGTGTTGAAAATTAGTGCCCTTGCACTTAGAGAGGTGATCACAGGTGTAAGTGCACTGAAAATTAGCGCTCTTACACTTAGCATGTAAAATGTGAAAAGTGTACAAGAGACAAAAATCACCCCCCTATACAAATTTGACTAAGTATAGATAAAAAGTGCACAAGTGCTAAAAATCAGAGCTTGTGCAAGTTTCCAGCTTCATGGAGAATGAGTGAAAGGTGAAATGAAGTGAAGGAATGAGCTAAAATTCAATTAAAATCACTTAAAAGTGATTTGGGAGTGTCATAAATGAACAAAAGTTGTGCAACTAATTAAGGCATAAAAAGTGGCACAAAACTAGAAAAACTGCAAAGGTGCTAAAAATAATACCATAGTCAAAAATTGGCTAAGTATGGAAGAAAAGTGCAAGGGCGCTAAAAATAAAGCCATAGTCAAAAATTGCATAAATTTGGCAACAATGTGTAAGAGCGCACTTTTTTGGCGCTTTTGCACATTTTTGAAAAATCACTTTTATGTAGGGGCACTAATTTTTGGTGCCCCTGCACTTTCAACACTTAGCCAAAAATTGGTTGTGAGCAGGAGCGCACTTTTTGGGTGAAACTGCATATTTCACAATTTAATTAAGTATGAATAGTGAGACTTCACGAAAGAGCTCATTTTGAAGGTCTTCGCGAGGTGAACATACGGGGATGCTCAAACTAACTATTTGAGGCTTTGGAATGCATTTTGAGGTGGCTTGAAAATCACCTCATTTTGCATGCTTGAACTTCACAAACCTAGGACACAGACAAGTTTCGTAGGGGGGGTTATCTGTGGAATGAGTGCTACTAGATTTCGTGACAACAACTGGCTCCTGCTGGGGATCTTCCTTCAACCATTCTTCAAAATGAATGAAGAGAGAAGAAATCCAGAATTCAAGTTCCTTTATCCGTTGGGCTTGGAGTCAGGTGACAACGCAAAAAAGAAAAAAAATCTACGAAAACAACACGCAAACTTATGCAAATGCACTTATCGAAAAGGTAAAAACCTACCTAATTAAAACTAGCCATCAATGAAATCTTCTCAAATGAAACCATACACAGGTTCAACAAAATAGCTTCCTTTCTTCAACAGCTTGCAAGACCTTCCATGATCATTAGCAGCTACATGTATATGAAGTTGAGGCATTCCTTCATGGAAGAAATGAATAGGTTCAACTACGTCTAAAAATATATCAGATATACTACTGCTCCAAAATGAAAAATTGAATCCAAACTACTCCTGTGTATCTACAAATACATTTTTAGCTACATCCTCAAGTTTTCTTCATGCTCAGGTGCAAGTGAAACCTCTATCTTCCCATCGGCCTCCAACCAAGCAAGATGTCTTTTGGAACATTCACTTGATTGGTCAAAGATTGAATGCTTCTTACCAGTTGCTACTTGAACAATTGATTCATCAACCATGGTAACCTCATGTTGGTCGGAATGATCTCCTTCATGTAATTTAGATGAAGATAAGCTTGCACTGCATACCTCAATATGATGTTCACCATCTTCAGACTTGGAAAATTTTGAATTATTTATAAGAAGGTCCTCATCATGCCTTGGGGAAGTTCTTTTATGCAACATGTGTTCAAGTTCATGATCTCGAAACACATATGCATTCTTTTCAAACTGACTAAGACCTTCGTGCATGTCCATATTTTGAGAAATCAAGCCAAGATCGTCTTCATTTACTTGAATTTCAGCAAAATGACTTTCATCATCCTGTTTTTCATCAATGGCTTTCTGAGACTGCATAAACTAGAAATGGGAGTTGCCAACTTTGTCTACTTCCTTTTCCCAGAAGAGAATAGCGAGATCACTAGGATCAGATTCAGGATGCTTCGATACTTCTTTTACTAATGGTACCTTAACAGCAAGCCTCTTCGGAGGTGAAGATAACTTGTGTTGATTCCCAATGGAAAAATTATGAGCTAGCTACTTTTTGAAGACAACTAGCTCATTTACCAACCTTTGCACCATAGGATTTGTCCTCGTGATGGAAGAAAATAACTCCAAAGAATGGGTTTCTTCATATTAATTTGATTCAATTTTTATTTTCCCAGTAAGAATGAGATCATCTTCAATTTATATCGCCAAGGTCTCTACAATTGCAAGAGTAGTTGGGGCTTGTCTTCTCAATAGGAAACCAACCTCAGGCACTTGAGAATTTACATAGAAACATTTCAAATTCTCAGTTGTAGGTTGAGAAACAATTGGAATTCTTCGTGTCAACTCAAGTTGAAGTGAGCAATGAACTCGCACATGGGCATGTGAGATTCCTTCTTCAACTGGGTGAGTTGAGCCAACAAAGCATGAGTGTCTTCGAGAGGCTTGAACCTTCCTTCAAACTTGGCTATGAGAGTTTCCCAATTTGTGATGGTACTTGGCACTAGATGATAAAACCAATCGGCAGCAACGCCTTGGAGAGTCTCCACAAATAGCCTTACAGATACATCTTCGTATTCAACACCATGAACTCAACAAGCAATGTAGAAAGTAGCAACGTGCTCGTCAGGATGTTGTCCATCACACAAAAACTTGGCAAAGTTCTTCCGTGAGCCTTTACAAAGAGCATGTAGGGGTAGAACTAGGCTCAACGAACCAAAAGCATTTCCCTAAGGACCTTGAATAGCCATTTACATGTCCTTGGTGAAAGCTTGAAAAAATTACAAGAAAATAAATTACAATAAAAAAAGGACACAGGTATACTACAAATGAAAGCATGAGGCTTTGGAATGCGTATCATGTCCCCATCGGAGTCACCAAAAAATTGTTGGGTGAAAATTATGTAATCATCTTTTTCAATAGATTACAGAACTAGGACTTCAGCCACAGCTATGTGAGATAGGAATCTCTCCTCTCAGAAAAGGGGAGGTGCCCTTCTTACTGCTGATGAAAGCAATGGTAAAACAAATAAAGTAATTACACAATGTACACAATACTGACGAAGTGGGGGGGTGTGTTACATTCATCCTTCTCTCTTTTTTCAAAGAATATGTTTACAATGCTTCACTGTTAGAAGTTCTCAATTCTTAATAACTTTAAATGATCAACTAGCAGTAATACCAATACCTCTATCTTGTCAAAGCAAAGCGTAGAGATACCAGAAGTGATTAACAATAAACAAGTAAAGTAAAAGGGAAAGCTCACGAAGGCACAAAGTCGTTCCATAGCTTTATCAATGGTGGATTTGTGATCGATATCTCATTTTTCGCATTAGAAGCACAAAATCTTCTTAGATGTAGCAATTCCTCAAACAGTATGAATAATTACAAGCACAAAGTTTTGTAGATCATCCAACAAAAGTATCCAAAGAGTATGAACAATTACAAGCACAAAGCCTTGTAGATCATTCAACAATAGTTAACCAAAACACAAATGTAAATCTAAGTAAAAGATGTAACACAAAGTTTACATGAATTGCTTAGAGTCTTTCAGATATCACTTACTAATTGCCACCAAAAGAGATCAATTCACAAGACTATCGAATCCAACACAAATTCTGGTTTGTAATCTTCTTCTTTATTGATCTGATTTTGTTTGCAAAGTATGAACACAAAGTTTCACAATTTGTTTCAAAAAAGGGAAGCACTTCGTTGCAAAATACTAAAAAATCCTATTACAATAGAAATCCCTCATATTTATAAAAGAAAGGGAAGAGTAAACCTAGGAAATTTAGGTGAGCTAATTTAGGAAAATCTCACCTAACTTTGACCAAAGTCAAAATGTAATTTTTTTTCATGAAACTACATCTCAGATATTAGTGTAATTACATTTTGCAAAATGACATTTAAGATGTCAAAAACTATTTACAAGATGCACAAAGGGATGCATCAGAAAGTCTAACACTAGAGATCAAGAATCATCATGGTTCCTTGCTTGGGCGTGAAAGTCTTCATATTTCTTCTTGGTCTCCTACATGAATGTGTCATCTAGAAGAACCAAGATCAAAGGACATCACCTTCGGGATCACTTGACGAGATCTGGAGAGAAGCTGCAAGCATGGTGAATCAATAGGCGTTAGCGAAAAAAGTGGCATTGGGAAGCGTGAAGTGAGAAATGATGTTGAGCAAGCATGAAGCGAGTGATGAGGCACGAAAAATGATGCAGGAGCGAAGAAATGGGGTCCAAAGTGAAGATAGAGTGATTTGGAGATGTCAAAGACAAAACCTGCCAAAAGTGTAAGGGTGTTGAAAATTAGTGCCCTTGCACTTAGAGAGGTGATCACAGGTGTAAGTGCGCTGAAAATTAGCGCTCTTACACTTAGCATGTAAAATGTGAAAAGTGCACAGGAGACAAAAATCATCCCCCTATACAAATTTGACTAAGTATAGATAAAAAGTGCACAAGTGCTAAAAATCAGAGCTTGTGCAAGTTTCCAGCTTTATGGAGAATGAGTGAAAGGTGAAATGAAGTGAAGGAATGAGCTAAAATTCAATTAAAATCACTTAAAAGTGATTTGGGAGTGTCATAAATGAACAAAAGTTGTGCAACTAATTAAGGCATAAAAAGTGGCAAAAAACTAGAAAAACTGCAAAGGTGCTAAAAATAATACCATAGTTAAAAATTGGCTAAGTATGGAAGAAAAGTGCAAGGGCGCTAAAAATAAAGCCATAGTCAAAAATAAGAAGTAGGTGTCTGTCTGACCACCCTAACCACAATAAAATGATAATAATTTTTTATAATATTTGAGACATAAGTAGAGGACTCATGACCATATGTGATGCATATTTTTTTGTAATTTTTTTCCAAGTAAATAATTAATTATGAATTTTTTATTACAACTTTTAAAAAATATAAAAACTCGTATGTCTGACCACCTTAACTTGGTCAAAACTTCATGAAATTCTTTTTTTTTCATTTTTTAATCCTATAGTATGCAAAGCATAGAATGTGATGCATGTTTTGGATTCAAAAAATGTGATACCGTTTGAAAGCTATAAATGTTTTTCAATCAGCCTATCAATTAGTACTTTATTCATAATTCAAATAGAAAATGAATAATAATTATTTATTAAATTCAAAGTAAAACATAATTTATTTTGGTGGAAAGCTGAGAATCTCCTTTAAAAACCCTTTTTATTTCATCAATTTTGGGTAAAAAAAAGTTGTCAGCCACATACCCTACAAATACCCATCATATTGCCACTTTTTGGCCCATCATGATCCTACACATACCCCTTGAAAGAGAATTACGAGATCACTTTGATCAGATTCAGTATGGTTCAATACTTCTTTTACTAATGGTACCTCAACAGCAAGCCTCTTCGGAGGTGAAGATAACTTGTGTTGATTCCCACTGGCAAAATTATGAGCTAGCTACTTTTTGAGGACAAGTAGCTCATTTACCAACCTTTGCACCATAGGATTCGTCCTCGTGATGGAAGAAAATAACTCCAAAGAATAGGCTTCTTCATATTCATTTGATTCAATTTTTATTTTCCCAGCAAGAATGAGATCATCTTCAATTTATATCGCCAAGGTCTCTACAATTGGAAGAGTAGTTGGGGCTTCTCTTCTCAATAGGAAACCAACCTTGGGCACTTGAGAATTTACAAAGAAACATTTCAAATTCTCAGTTGTAGGTTGAGAAATAATTGGAATTCTTCGTGTCAACTCAAGTTGAAGTGAGCAATGAACTCGCGCATGGGCATGTGAGATTCCTTCTTCAACTAGGTGAGTTGAGCCAACAAAGCATGAGCATCTTCGGGAGGCTTGAACCTTCCTTCAAACTTGGCTATGAGAGTTTCCCAATTTGTGATGGTACTTGGCTTCAGATGATAAAACCAATCTACAGTAACACCTTGGAGAGTCTCCACAAATAGCCTTACAGATACATCTTCGTATTCAACACCATGAACTCCACAAGCAATGTAGAAAGCAACAATCTGCTCGTCAGGATGTTGTCCATCACACAAAAACTTGGGAAATTTATTTTGTGAGCCTTCAGGAAGAGCATGTAGGGGTAGAACTAGGCTCAACGGACCAAAAGCATTTCCCCAAGGACCTTGAATAGCCATTTACATGTCCTTAGTTGAAGCATGAAAAAATTACAAGAAAATAAATTACAATAAAAAAAGGACACAGGTATACTTCAAATGAAAGCATGAGGCTTTAGAATGCATATCGTGTCCCCAGCGGAGTCACCAAAAAACTATTGGGTGAAAATTATGTAATCATCTTTTTCAATAGATTACAGAACTAGGACTTCAGCCACAGCTATGTGAGATAAGAATCTCTCCTCTCAGAAAAGGGGAGGTGCCCTTCTTACCGCTGATGAAAGTGATGGTAAAACAAATAAAGTAATTACACAATGTACACAATACTTACAAAGTGGGGGGGTGTGTTACATTCATCCTTCTCTCTTTTTTCAGAGAAGATGTTTACAATGCTTCACTGTTGGAAGTTCTCAATTCTTAATAACTTTAAACGATCAACTAGCAGTAATACCAATACCTCTATCTTGTCAAAGCAAAGCGTAGAGATACCAGAAGTGATTAACAATAAAAAAGTAAAAGGGAAAGCTCACGAAGGCACAAAGTCATTCTGTAGCTTTATCAATGGTGGATTTGTGATAGATATCTCATTTGTCGCATTAGAAGCACAAAGTCTTCTTAGATGTAGCAATTCCTCGAATAGTATGAACAATTACAAGTGCAATTTTTTGTAGATCATTCAACCAAAGTATCCAAAGAGTATGAACAATTACAAGTGCAAAGTCTTGTAGATCATTCAACAATAGTTAACCAAAACACAAATGTAAATCTACGTAAAAGATGTAACACAAAGTTTACATGAATTGCTTAGAGTTTTTCAGATATCACTTACTAATTACCACCAAAAGAGATCAATTCACAAGACTATCGAATCCAACACAAAGTTTGGTTTGCAATATTCTTCTTTATTGATCTGATTTTGTTCGCAAAGTATGAACACAAAGTTTTACAATTTGTTTCAAAAAGGGAAGCACTTCATTGCAAAATACTAAAACATCCTATTACAATAGAAATCCCTCATATTTATAAAAGAGAGGGAAGAGTAAATCTAGGAAATTTAGGTGAGCTAATTTAGGAAAATCTCACCTAAATTTGACTAAAGTCAAAATGTAATTTGTTTTCATGAAACTACATCTCGGATATTAGTGTGATTACATTTTGCAAAATTACATTTAAGATGTCAAAAACTATTTACAAGATGCACAAAGGGATGCATTAGAAATTCTAACACTAGAGATCAAGAATCTTCATGGTTCCTTGCTTGGGTGATGAAGTCTTCATATTTCTTCTTGGTCTCCTACATGAATGTGTCATCTAGAAGAACCAAGATCAAAGGACGTCACCTTCGGGATCACTTGATGAGATCTTGAGAGAAACTACAAGCATGGTGAATCAATAGGCGTTAGCAAAAAATGTGGCATTGGGAAGTGTGAAGGGAGAAATGATGTTGAGTAAGCATGAAGTGAGCAATGAGGCACAAAAAATGATGCAGGAGCAGAGAAACGAGGTCCAGAGTGAAGATAGAGTGATTTGGAGATGTCAAAGACCAAACCTGCCAAAAGTGTAAGGGTGTTGAAAATCAGCACCCTTGCACTTAGAGAGTTGATCACAGGTGTAAGTGCGCTGAAAATTCGCGCTCTTACACTTAGCATGTAAAATGTGAAAAGTGCATAGGAGACAAAAATTAGCTCCCTATACAAATTTGACTAAGTATAGATAAAAAGTGCACAAGTGCTAAAAATCAGAGCTTGTGCAAGTTTCCAGCTTCATGGAGAATGAGTGAAAGGTGAAATGAAGTGAAGAAATGAGCTAAAATTCAATTAAAATCACTTAAAAGTGATTTGGGAATGTCATAAATGAACAAAATTTGTGCAACTAATTAAGGCATAAAAAGTTGCACAATACTAGAAAAACTACAAAGGTGCTAAAAATAACGCCATAGTAAAAAATTGGCTGAGTCTGGCAACAATGTCTAAGAGCACACTCTTTTAGCGCTTCTGCACATTTTTGAAAATTACTTTTATGCAAGGGCACTGATTTTTGGTGCCCCTGCACTTTCAACACAGCCAAAAATTAGTTGTGAGTAGGAGCGCACTTTTTGGGTGCAACTGCATATTTCATAATTTAACTAAGTATGAATAGTGAGACTTCATGAAGGTGCTCTTTTCGAAGGTCTTTGTGAGGCGAACATAGGGGGATGCTCAAACTGACTGTTTAAGGCTTTGAAACACATTTCGAGGTGGCTTGAAAATCACCTCATTTTGTGTGCTAGAACTTCACGAACCTAGGAAACAAATAAGTTTCATAGGGGGGTTATCTGTGGAACGAGTGCTGCTAGATTCTGTGATAACATAGATAATGGTTTTATCCTTATTGTGTGTATTGTGAGCCTTCTTGATCGATTGAAAGTGGATAGCTCACAAATAAAACCTAATTCCATTTCTATTTGAGGATTTGATAATATAACAAAGAAACCGTTAGGGGTCATCACTTTACCTATTACAGTTGGAGTGGTCACTTTGCAATCTCCTATCCATGTCATGCCTTATGAAGTTTCATATAATATTCTTCTAGGAAGACCATGGATTCATGAGATGAATGCAGTCCCTTCAACTCTCCACCGTATCATGAAGTACATTTATAACAATCTTATATATCAAATTGAAATTGATCCCAAGCATGAAAATTGCTTGAACCTTAAAAAAGGAACTACAAGTCCTCTCACAACATTGATTCCAACATCCAACATAGACCCTCTTACAATTGAAAATGAGGAATTTCCATGTAACTTATTTGGTGACGATTGGGGATCCTTAGACTTCACACCCTTATTTATGGGAAAATACATAGTCACACAGAAGAAAGATGAGAAACCACAACAAGAACAACCACCCATCCTGACAACACATACTTCGGATGACTTTTCACAAGCACCCACCTCAACCACTTTAGAAAATAACACACACTCCATAACAATCCCCAATGAACACAATAACGAACAACCTCCTGATTCCAAAGCCCTAAAACAACTTTATGGAAAAGGCTATAAGTTTATGAAATAGCTTGGATATAATGGAAAAGGTTGTGGTGCTTGAGAACAAGGTATCCACAATCCTATAGAGCTTAACACACAACAAATGACTCATGGTCTTGGCTATTGTAGTCTAATTGACATCAACAATTCTTCCTTCAACATCAATACTATCACACCAGACTCTTCCAAGCCTCTATCTTATAAATAACCTTATTTGTTGCTCCTTGCCATGTAATAGTTGTAGGATAATTCCATTCTCACTATTGCATGTCTTGCATCCATCGCAAGGGGTAGTATACCATCATCCACTTCAGGCTCACCTTTGTTCTACACTAAGTGGGGAGAAAAAGGTTAGACAGCCTTATCCCTTGTATGCCACTTGTCATTTTCTCTTTTGACTTGTCGTTAACCTTTCATGAACACTTAAGAGCAAGCTTGAGATGTGGATGATATGTCTTAAGATTGACTCACATATGACATACTATAATCCTTAGTATTCCCTTGACATGATGTAGCCTAACTTCGAAACATATGACTTGGCATAGAGCTTTCCAAGTTAGCTCTCATGTCTTGCTTTCTTCCTCTTCTCTACTTTCAATTAATTGCTCATAGAACGATGTGTAGAAATTCCTTTAAAGTGGGGGGCATACATTACCATTATTTCATTTGCATTCTTAGCGAAGCCTTTTCATTTACATGATGCATTTGTCACTTTATGGATGACATTGGGTGTGATGTCCTTCATAAGTGTGATCTATCTTAGCATATTACTATTCTTTGATTGGTCCTCTTTTGAGACATTAGACAGAATGTTCCCTAAGTGACTGACCTTACATGAACTGAACAAGACTCCTTTGAACATATTGCACATAAAAAATTTACACATAACATTCTCATTCAGCCACCTTGCATAACACAACTTGCATTCCTGTGGAGTTGTCTTACTTGTTTGGCCACCTTGCATAACACAACTTGCATGCTTGTGGTGCCATCCTATTTTTCTTGTCTTATAAAACTTAAACCAACATTTTCATTTTCTTTGGCTTTGTGGTGCCTTGTTAAAGTTATCAAATGGGTATAGCTTTAGCATGGTTGAGCGGGAAGCCCAACTATTGGCATGACTTTTCCCCATAGCCACCTTTGTGTTTGTCAGTACATGCCAACTAGCGTATGTTACTCTTTTCCTTTTCTTTATGTTTTGTCCCTTCTCACCCCACAAATGATCCAAATTTTTGTGGGCCCAGAGTGAGTACATCTTTTTCTATCTTGCCTTTGTATGATTTTGTATCTTGGGGGCTTGGCATACATGTGGATATCTCTTGAAAGGCTACTTTAGTGTGAAGAAGCAAGTTCCTCTCACTAAAGTGGGGGCTTAATGTACTGTCAAAAATTGGACCCGATGCATGACATGAGATTAAATGGACTTAATGAGGCCCTAATCTCATGTTGTGAGGCATTCTATGTGTCCACACTAGGTCTTGGACCCTTGCAAACCAAATAATATGCTTTTAATGATGTCTTGTAAAGGTGTTGTAAAGTCTTGTAAAGGACTTTCACGCTTTTCTAGACTTAATTTATTTCTTCCTAATTCAACATTATAAAACATATTTAATTACATTATTACATCAATCTAGATGATTCTTAATGAGAACTTAATGACAAACTAGTGTTGTAATGTGTCTTGTACATTCACATTGGTTCTTGAGCATTCCTAGGCTAAGTGGACCTCATTTTAGTGTTGAAAAGTGCATTTAATTACACTTTCACATTGATTTATGTGTCCCAAGCCCTATTCAACATTTATATCACCACTAATGAGTCCTATTTGGCCCCATTTTGACCCTTGAGTGGGAAAAAGTGAAATTTAAAGTTTATTTTCACTACATGTCGGCCTGTGATGTAGTATAATTGGGTACTAAGGCACACTTGTTTATAAATAAGTATTTTTACCCTCATTTTACATCTAACAAGTCATTATTACATCTCTCATCTTGAATTCATCATCCACTTTCTATTTAAAGTCAAACAACTTAAGGTTTCTCCATTAGAAGTCTTCAAGTTAGCATTCTAAAGCATTCAAGGGCTGATTCTACATGTATTGTTGTAGACCTTCAAGATAAGATCATCATAAGGTAATCTATTCCATTTTACATGCTTCATTTACTTATTTCATCAATTTGGTTTAATTACCTAAAAGGGGTTTGACCAAGGCAAACCCCCATGCCTTAACAATCAACAATCTCTCTTCTTGTGTTGTTTGCATGCAGATTTAGGTCCTTTGAAAGGTTGAGGATCATAGAAGATTGAATTCCAAGGTTATTCAAGTCTTCTTCCATTCATTCAACTAAAATCATCAAGGAAAAGTCACTTTTAGACCCAGATCTGACAATTTTAGAAGTGGAAACCTGTAGGAGACAGAAATACAAATCCAAATCCACAGAATCTTCCTCTAATTTTCAAGATTTCTATAGGTGGATTGATTCACCACCCATGGCGAATGAGTCCCACCTATAGGCCTGAAAACTTATTTTTTGAGATTTCAACTCTCGACAGTCAAAAACAGGTTTCTGGAAGATTTTAGCAGAAGCGGGACTAATTCGCCATGCTTGGCGAATGAGTCCCATTTTGGCCAAATGAATCCCAGAATGGCGAATGAGTCCCATTGGGCCTAAAAATCAACAATTTTAGAATTTTAGAGATATTTACAGTCTTAAATACATTTCCAAGTGCATATCATTTACATCCTTACCTTTTTGTTTGGCTTTATTTACATTTTTAGATCATTCTTTAGGTCTCTTTACATTACACAAGTTGTTTTCAAACATATCACAATTCTTAGGTTTTACATGCATGTTTCATCAATTTCATAGTGTAGCAGCAATTAGATCACTCCATTTAGCTCATACAACATCATATATGTCTTAATTTGAATGTCACATAAGAATTTTAGGATCTAATCTCTCTCCTTTTGGGTGAAAAACCCTATAAGTGCAAGAGAAGCATTTGGGTCCTAAAATCTATGTTTCAATTACATCATACATTTCCTAATTTTTGTGAACCACATTGATTTTTCGTGAGGTTTATCTCTCTCCTTTTAGGTGAAACATCCTAAGACTACAAGAGTGGCCTATAAACCTCAGGCCCAAAAATATATGGTTCATTTTGGTAAACCTACATATTGAACATTATATCATTCTTATTTGCATTTATATTTGCATCCTAGGACTTAATTGTATTGTCTTTTGCATTGTTTTTGCATCCTAGAGTTTCTTCAAATTGCATTAGTGAAAGACTCATTTAGACTTCATTTTTGCATATCATATCATTGTAAAACTGAAAATATCCATTTTAATCCTTAGTTTGCATCTGAAAAGCATTAAAATCACTTTTAATTTTCTAAAAAACATAAAAAAATCTCATAGTTGGACTCATTCACCACCCTGGGCGAATTAGTCCACCTACACATTTCATACTGCATTTTCGGGCATTTTTCTAGGTAATTACTATGTTTTTGTTCTCTGTTGTTATTTCTCTGTTTCAGTTTGTAGGATTCCTATTATTTGCATTTTTCACTCCTAGATTACATTGCATTTGCATTCACCCCATCTTTTGTGTTACTTTTATGAGTGTTTGGTGCCCCATTGATAATACTTTAGTGAGACGAAGTTCTAGACTCATGGCTTCCCATGATAGCACTTTCGTTGTGGACCTTGGGATCTCAAGAGCTCCTACTCCTAGTATGGAAAATGGTGCATTAGGCATGGATACTACCACTACTATGCCTTCACATCTCCATCCAATGAATGTTCACCCACAAAACAATTCCATTCCATAAGAAAAATTCATTAGTATTCATGAGGATTTTTCACATTTACAACAATATTTATCCCTTGAAAACATTTCCATCATTGCCATACCTGTAATAGAAAATCTTCATCGTTTGATTGAAAGTGATGATGGCTTACAAGTTATGAAAAGAATCACAGAGATATACAATAAACATGTTCCTTCTACTTCCTAGTCAGCCAACATTGTTGTAAGCCAAGGAGGACCTCACAATCCTCCTCCTTCAACCATAGCATCCATACCAACTTATACCACTCCTCAAGTTACAACAACTATGCAACAAGTTATTCATGTGACTCCTTCTTTTGCTATTCCAACTAGCATTCCTAGTTCTTTTGTAGCATTGCATATGCCTTCTTCCACCTTCATCCCTCTTAGTGTCCCTTTCACTTCCCCTATCATTACATACACTCCATCACCATTTTCCCTTCAACCTCATACCACTTAGACCGATCCCATCATTACACAACTCTTTAACATAGTTTCATCCATGCAACAACAAATATCCACCATTAGCCAAAGTTAAAATGCTCCACCCACATATCATGTTTGTATTAGTCCATTATCCTTAGAGATCTTACACACACAGATGCCACAAGGAATTGAAATTCCTAGGTTTGAGAAATACGGAGGCAAAGGAGACCCTACTAATCATGTCAATGCTTATATAGCCTTGTGCAGTGACTTTTTCCTTGATGATAAGTTGTTAGCTAAAAAATTTCCTAGGACCTTGAAGGACACTGCATTGGAGTGGTTTTCAAACTTACCCAATCATTCAATCTGATCATTCAATGAACTTGTAGATGCCTTCATAAGTCATTTCCAAGTCCATATGACTCCTAAAAATACAATGGCTGATTTAATGCGATGTAAACAAAATGCAAATGAAAAGGTAACTGATTTCATTTCATGATATCAGTCATTGTATGCTCAAATTCATGTCAAGATTGCTAATTCACATCTCCAAAAGATATTTATTGAAAACTTGTACACTCACCTTCAGGATAAGTGAACTATGATGAAATTCCCTTCGTTCATGCATTTATGCATGACCCTTTGTGATTATCACAACTCTGTTTCTAGTCATGATTCAAAGTCCACTTCTAACCGAGCTGACAAGTATGAGAAAAACAACCAAAACAACGTGCAAAACTTTAGAAAACCGAATAGAGGCTTTTTATAGTTCAATCCACCTTATCTGCAACCAACCCAACCTATTCAAAGTCAAGTGGTAGCTGTTAAAGTAGTGGTACCCTTTACCTATGGGGACTCAAAGAGACAATTACTCCCTTACCTGATACCCTCCATAATAAAATGAACCAATTTCTCTAGCAACAAATGATCACTTTTCCTACCGTTAAACCACTTGATACCACAAAGCCTTTACCAGCCACCTTTAAACCTAATGCTTATTGTCATTTTCATCGCCAAAATGGACATGACACCGAACAATGTAAGCATCTCAAATACTTAGTTCAATACCTCATTGATTCTGGTTGTTTGTCCATTGCGCGTGTCGATGATCAAGGCAATAAGTCCATTGCACCCCCTAACCAGAATTTACAAATTTTTACCAACCCTATGCCTCAACACAATGTTTCATTTGTCAATGCTAGTGAACCTTCAAACATTGATGTAATGAATGTTGATACAAATACTAAACAACCTGCTATTACTCCAAATGTTACCCAAGTTAATCCTATGCACGAACTTGTGGCTACAATAGACGTTATCCCTCGTAAGGGTCCAACCAACAAATCTCTTGATATCACTTTTTCTTCTAATGATATACTTAAAAAACTTCCTGATGGTCCTCTTTACATAGTCAGTTGCATCTATGATAAGCCCACCAATACCCTAGGATATTAATAGATCCTGCATCTGGCAAGAATGTGATCACGGAAGATTTTTTGGTATTATATGAGTTGTATCAAGATTCCTATAATAAACCAACTGGATGGTTTAAAACACATATTGGTTTTGTGTTCCCTACAATTAGATTAATCGTACTCCCATTACAAGTAGGACCTAAAACTTTGGATGTAACATTTTCTATCATTCCACAATTAGATCAATTGTGTTTGCGGCTGGGTCATCCTTGGCTTCACTTGTTGAAAGTGATCCCCTCATTTGTTCACAAATGTTTGAAGTTTCCACATGGCAATGAAATATTTACCATACACCATAATGGCTTTAATCCATTGTCCTCCAAAGTTAATTTTTCCTTAGAATCCTTTTGGTTGGAACCTATGGAACCCATCACCCCTTGAAAAGACTTATTTTTCATAACATATCAAAAGTTCAAAGCCAAACGAATAGCCGAATTGTCTCTTCGTAACATTTCTCCGTCCACTTCTCCTCCTATTCTAGATGAGACCATGCTCCAGCCTAATTCTGAAACTGAACAAACAACACCATCCCATGAGCAACCCACCATAAACACATCACCTTCCTCATTTAAATGACCAAGAGAAAATGAAACAAATCTCATCATGCCTCCCCACATTAAACAAGTTTATAAATCCAAAGAGAAAGTGATTGACCCATCTTCTTAATTTTATCCCGTTCTTCCCCCTCCAGAAGAAAAGGAACCTATGATGGATCAACCCATTCTTACCCCTCAACAACTTCAAAATAAAATAAAATGAAACCGTGGTGCTAGAGAGTGGAGGCGTCATCGTCATCTCCTTGCTCATCAAATGCAAAATGAAAATAACAAAGAAAATCAATCTTCGCCTTTGACAGAAGCAATAGATGATCACCCTCCTCCTCTTGACCTGCCACAAGATACTACAATCCAACCTACAAATAAAATGAATGATCCAATAGCCACAACTTTTGATACATCCTTCCTTGGAAATAACCCTTTGTCCTCCTATCTTAATTAATCTTGATGATGTTGATGATGAAGAGATGACAAAAATAGATGAAGAAGTGCATAGTGATTTAAACTCTTTATTTTCATCTACTATGAGCTTAAATGATACATCTTCTACACCAAGTGAAGAACCTGGAACATCTCCTAGTTTGACACTTGCAATTATTCCTTTGGACAGTCAACCACCCTCACAATATACTAAACATGATTGGGAGGCAGATGACTTGTTAGATGGTTGATTTGCATTCACCTTGCTAGCCTTTTTCTTTTTCTTTTATGTGTGTATTGTGTGTTTGATGTTTTCTCTCTTTGTATACTTCTTCTATTTGTACCTCTATTCCTCTATATGTCGTACAATGTTTTATGTTTTCCTTTTGGGGATGACGCAAAGCATTGAGACGCCCTTTGTCTCTTTCATGTTGACCCAAAAGGTCCCTTTTTTTTTCTTTTGTGTTTTCCTTTTGGGGATGACGCAAAGCGTAGAGATGCCCTATTTCTCTTCCATGTTAACCCAAAAGGTCCCTTTTCCTTTTCCTTTTTTTATCTTTTCTTGTGTTTTTCCTTTTGGGGATGATGTAAGGCATTGATACCACAATGTCTCCTTCATGTTGACCCAAAATCTTTTCCTTTTCTTTTGCCTTTTCATTTTCTTTAGCTTTTGTTTCTCCTTTTGGGGATGATGCACAACATTGAGACTACAATGTCTCTTCCATGTTGACCCAAAACAGACTTTCTTTTTCATTTGTTTTCGCTCTCTTTGTGTCATTCTTCTAGTTCTATGTGCTTTAGGAAATGATGACAATTCCAAGCTATTTAATTAAAACATTGCAGCAATGAACATACTAACCCCAAATCCATAGATCCCTTATGTGTTTGGTGTGTTCCTTTATGGGGGGTAACTCCCTTTTCTTTTGTTCTCTTTTACATGACGCAGCCTAACTTAGAAACATATGACTTGGCATAGGGGCTTTCCAAGTTGGCTCTCATGTCTTCTTTTTTTGTTTCATTTTCTTTCCTAAATAATTTAAAGTAATTGCTCGCAAAACAGTGAGTAGCAATTCCTTTAAAGTGGGGGGCATACATTGGCATCATTTCATTTGTATTTTTGGTTTTTAGTGCAGCTTGTCACTTCATGCGATGTGTTTGTCACTTTGTGGATGGAATTGGGTGTGATGTCCTTCATAAGTGTGATCTATTGTAGCATATTACATTCCTCTTAGTGGTTTGATGCGACGCATTGCATCCCCTAAGTTGTGAATATTTTATTCTTTGATTGGTCCTCTCTTGGAGATGTTAGACACAATGTTCCCTAAGTGATAGACCTCACATGAACTTAACAAGACTCCTTTGAACATCTTCTCCATTTTACATTTTTCATTTTTGCATTTTACATTTTACATCTTTACCACCTTGCATAATGTAGCTTGCATTCCTGTGGTACTATCCTATTTGTTCATGAGTTCTAAGCATACGAAGCTTTGCTTGTCTCATGAAGCACGAACTGACATTTTCCTTTGCAGCATCTTGTTAAATTTATTAGGAGGTATAACTTTGATATGGTTGAGCGGGAAGCCCATTCAGCGACACGACTTTCCCCATAGCCACCTATGTGTTTGTGAGTGCATAACAACTAGTGTATGTACTTCACCTTTTTGTGTCTTCTCACCCAGTGGACCACCATGATTTCTATCACCCTAGAGTGAATATACATTATCTTTTTCTCACAAACAGCCTAGATCTATTCCACAACTAGTTGGATAGACGATCGAAGCTTCATCTAAATTTTTCTTCTATTTTACACGTGTTCCTTTGTTCTTATGTTTAGTTGGCCATAAGATCTTGATCCTAGGGGCTTGATCATACCTCTTGATCATTGGCATTCCATCTTGCTTACATAAGTGCATTTGGACCTCTATCTTGACATGCATGGCTACTTTAGTGTGAGTTTGAAGCAAGTTCATTCTCTCACTAAAGTGGGGGCTAAATGTGTCATAGAAAAATGGCCCTTTGACATTTTCATGGTCTTTTAGGTCTTTCTTCACGATACTTGGTCTATTTTGCTTTGATTTAATTTGTAATGTGACTTGAACATTCACATTAGGTCCTTAAAATTCAAATGATGATGTCTTGTGAAGGTGTTGTGCAGTTTTGTAAAGCATTTTTACTTTTTTCAAGACTCTATTCATTACAATTCACCTAAAAATCACCTTTTCATCACTTATCAAGTCCTATTTTGAAGTGTTGTAAAGTCTTGTAACAAGATTTCATGCTTTTCTAGGCTTAATTTCACTATGTATACCTTTCTTATGCTTTATTTGATCCCTTTATGCCCTTATAAGGCTTAATTAAGTGTATTTTTGAATGTAAACCTGACAAACAACACTAAATGCAAGAAAATTCCCAACACCCACCTTCAAGTCCAAGGTGGGACCCATTTTCCATGGGTGGCGAATGAGTCCCTCTTGTCTCAAAATTCAAAATATTTCAAACTTTCCTTTGGGTTTTTATTCAAAATCACCTTATGTCGGCCTGTGATGAGCTATCATCAGGTTACTAAGGCACAAGTGTGTATAAATATGTGTTTTTCTCCTCATTTTACATCTCCCAATTCATTCAAGCAATCTTTTCATTCACTAATCATTCAAATCACATTTGAGAACTTTGCATCATTTAATCAAGTATCAATCAAGTATCTTGGAGCAATCATTGATATATCTTCATATTTCTTCAACAAGTCTGGTGAGTTTAGGACATTTGCATGTTGTTCATTCATCTTTCCTTGTTCATTTCACTCCATTTCTTCATTAAGGGTTTGATTACCAAAGTGGGAATTGACCAAGGAAAATCCCTATAACCTAACCCTTAACCATTTTTCTCCTTTTGTATGTGTTTGTGTTGACAACGGTTTTACTCGCAATAAACAAGTCGAATAAAATCTCCACAGACAAGACCGTGAAGAGCCTATCTTTCTTGAAAGATATCGAACAAAGACAACCTAAGTGGAAATTTTGCATTCATAGAGCAAATATTGACTTATGTTCAATCCCAAGTCTTCGATAATAAGGTCATGGTTACACTAGGGTTGCTCTCAGGTAATGATGTGATATTTGTTGTTAATCTCAAGGTGACCTTTATATATATATATATATATAGATATATATATAATTTCCTTGAACATTTTAAATCAGCATTCCTAATTTAAATGATAAACTTGGACATCATGAAACCAAAAGATTTGACATAAGATTTCATGGAATATCACCAATTCTTTGCTATCACTTAAGTAGATTTAGCATTAAGCATTCAACAATTTCATGGAAAATAAAATATTTTCAACAAAACTATTTCCATTCACTTATATTTTTTTGGAACATTTTGAAAAATATTAAACATCTATTCTAAAACAAAGTATAAAAATACTAGAAAATTAAAGTTTCTCCTGGTTATTCTCCATGGATTCCCAAAGAATTAATCAAAACAGAGAAAACTGCTTTATATTTCACCAGATTGCTTCACAGCTACGTATAAAATGGTGCAAGCTTTTAAAGAGAGGGTTTTGTTTATGGACACTGAGTAGGTTTTGTATGCACCCTTAAACGGTGCAACATACAGTCTTGTTCAGCCAAACTTACAAAACCAGCTACAAAAGATACTTAGATAGGTAGCTATCCATAAAGCGCTGATATCAATTAATATCTATGTGCATACAAAGTTTTACGCCGGAATGGTTTAGAAAATAGGAAAAAAGAACAAAACTTAAAAGAAGTTTTTTCTCCTCCAACATCCACAAATTATGAACTTAAAATAAAAATATGGGAGGAGATGGACATTTATAGAAACAAGGCACCCAAAAGTTCAACTTAAAATTTTATCCAGAGAATCAGAAACAACAAATTAAAATGTGTCACGTGGCATCTACCAATTGTCATCAAGAACATTCTAGAATAATTCAAAGCTTTGACTTTGTCCGCAGCAACACTTCCCTTCATACTTTAGCACAAACACTTTGTATCCATCAAGACTACCAACTTCCTTTTCAAAACACCAGAATGAGAAACATCTACTGGGACTAGGATCAACCTGCAAATTTCAAATTAAAACAACAAATGAACTTCATTATATTTCTCGTATCCGGTATCCAGTTCTTTCCATTTTTGCTTATGACTCGGGCTCCGAGATTCTTCCTTCTTTCTTTAACTAATACTCTTGGAAATACCTTAATACTTGATGTATGTGCTCTTTTGAAATTCTTCGTATTGCTCTCCAAGTGAGCTTAAACCTGGTATATTCTTCGATTACCTAAAGTATGATGTCATTTTTATGTGCTTTGTCTACTTCATATTTGACTATAACATTTTTGCACTATATTATTTCGTCAATAACCTCTTGTGTCAGCAATTGAATAGGATCTTTATTTATCCTTTCTATCCATTCCTTGAAATCTTTAGCTTCCTTTCCCTCCTATCCTAATGTTTGAGGATCAAAGCCTTCACATGTCAATATTTCAATAAATTCCTGGTTTTCACTAATCAATCTTTTGCACTCAACAATGACTTTCAAATCCTTCAATACATTGTATTATCATGTCACCTTCCCATTTTAGTTGTTTCTTCCCTTTTCCTGGCAATGAGATTTCATGTCCTGATAATACATTATTCTATATTAACTCTTGGATATCTGACTATATGAGAATTTCAATGTTTCACCTTTCATCAATGACGTGCTCCTAGAAAAATTTACATTCATCTTCAAATCTTTTAAATTTCTTTGAATGATGATATGCTTCCTTGTACTTTTTTATTGCATCTATAATGAATTCATCTCCCTGCTTTACCCAGTATTCAATCCATTCTTCAAATATATTCATCTTATGACGAACTACAGCAATGGCATCCACTTGCTCTTGTGACATCAGCACCGGATGTTGTGGAAGTTCAACTTGTTCTTGACCAAATACAGTCAATGACTTAATAAAGTGTTCCAAGGTAGCAACTCGTTCCTGAACAATTCTCTTTTCTTTTGTTTATGTTTCTGAGAAGATGGGTTCAATTCCTCTTTCTCTCAAACTTTTGCAAAAATCATTAATCTAGTGTTGAGTATACCTTAGGACTGGCCTAGTAAAGTCATCAATCGATGTCATGTCTTCATCATCAACACCTGGGTCTGGAATGGGTTCATCATATACCCTATCATCATTATAAAACCGGTTCAACACCTAACCATCATCTTCTTCTAATTGATTTGGGATGTCATAATTCTTGAGCATTCGAGCAAATCCTAAAGTCATTCTTTCATACTTTCTTCTTCTTACCACGTGCTCATCTTCACAGTTAAGCCAATAATCTTCTAAATGAGGCACATGAGCACGAAAGCCAGCTATATTTTTAGCAATATTTCCTTCAATATCATAATACACACTCTGGAGTCGAAATTCTTCAAAATGGTAGGTCCTCAACTCTTCTTCACATAAATCAGTTACTCTAATTGCATTGAACTTATAATTTCCTATTGTGATGGAAAATTTAAAAGAGGCCTTTTTGTGAGCATGGCTATAAAGAGCCTGAGATGGTTTTAACTATCTCACTAGTTCCAATAAAATAATTTTATTTGTAAGATACCTGGGCAGCATGAATGGGTGTCCATCAAATCCCTCCACTCTAATGTAGGAGTAGGTTGGGAATTGTATGTACCATCCTCCCATAGGTCGAATGGAACTTTGTGCTTCGAGGGATAGTCTTTTAGATTTATCACCTTCCATCATTCTCACCAGTTTCATGGAGAAAAAATCATTAACTTTTTTGTAATCATCTTTATACTCATGGACAGTGATTTGGGGTAAATGTGCATATATCAAACTATTGCCAACTTGCATGCCCAGAGTACCAATCTATTTCAACCCTTGTTTACTGGCTCTCATAGCATAGGAGTAAATAACATATGATGACATGTAGAAGCATCTAGTTTTGGGGAATGTAGTAATTTGTCCATGTAGCCTGTCACTTATCAATTTTCCCCAATGCAACTTCATAGGACCCTCTATCATGTGGGATATTATCATGAACATCCAAGGTTCAAATTTGCTTGCATCTCTCAAACCAGCTACTCTACTCAGCAAAGTTATAATTTCCTGCATTTATTGTTTAAACATAGACCTTTAAATTACCCTGGTCTATAGTGTAATTGGTTGTTGGCACCATTGGGTGCTCATAATTTCTCTATTATGCTCTTCAACTCTCTAATATGTCTTGGCCTTGGCTTTTAGGTCGACATTGAAGTAACCCATTTGATACGGCATTTTTGGTACATTGGGTAGCATTATCTTGCAACAAACGTGAATGAATTTCAATGTCGAAATACCATCCCATTTAGGTATCTATAACCACTACATTAATGGGTACTGCTTGTGAATTTCAATACTTGAATTCATCTTCTACTCTTGCATCAGAAGTGCTCATTTTGGATATAATGTGCTCTGCAATTTTTAGAATATTTGTCTTGTGTGCGAGTTAGGGTTAAATTTAACCAAAAACTTATATTTCATAAAATTTTCAATTCATTTTTCATTAAATTTAACAACTCAAAGAAAAATTAACATTTCAATTTCAGAACATTTGGGAAAACTTACCATTATCGAGATTTTCTAGCTTGAGAAACTCTTAGCAAAGTATCAGTTATTCGGAACA
The DNA here is from genome assembly GCA_007258455.2 of Sequoia sempervirens. NCBI lineage: Eukaryota > Viridiplantae > Streptophyta > Pinopsida > Cupressales > Cupressaceae > Sequoia > Sequoia sempervirens. Next base: position 37,447 of record VDFB02296850.1, on the reverse strand, counting down.
TAGTTGGTTCTGGTTAAAAATGGTGATTCTTCAAAATGAAACTTCAAAACCCTTGGTAGCTGTGACTTAGTTTCTCAATATTTTACCTATTTGTGCACCAATGTTTCGTTAATTCAATGTCCTTAGTAAATTTGCAATATGACGCGAAGTGGAGTGTTGTAAAAGCAACTGCATGCTTGAGGTGGTGCCAAGTACATAGATAGTTTTCCACCTTCATTAATTACCTGTTATTTCGTATTAATTCCTAGAATAAAGGTGCAATCAATATGGATTATGGTTCAAATCATGAACACCTATATTTTTGTGCTAGCTCGCTATTTGAGAAGAAAGATAGTGCGGTGATTATATGTGGCAATTGGATGTCATGCTAATTCTTTGCAAGGTATATTTCATTAAAGATCTGTGATTGATTGATGATCACCGAGGTTGAGGCTTTTGGTATTGCTTTTGAAAGGATCAAACAACACCAGGATCCAGGAAATACCTTATGGGGAAAGAGAAAATTGGAACAAGAGAAAGACTAGAAACTGAAACTGAAAGATAAACTTGACAAAATTTCAAAGCAGACTTTCCGATTTTTGACTTTTACAAAAAAAACAATAAAACACCAGACTCCGATAAAAGAGGGGATTATCGAGACTAGAATTTTGATCAATGAAATACTGGGAAGAGCTAGAATCTTTTGAAGATACGAACTCTTTTGGCTCAATGCAGGAATCTAGGATTCTGGTTTCTGGTAACAGACTAAACATTAAGAGCATACTGAAACACCAAAACTGGGAAAACAAAAAGGTTATAACAACAAAAAGGCCAAGTGAAAAATGAATGAGAGATAAAAACCAGCAATCGACTAAGCATCAAAACAACGCCAAAGTGAGCAAAAACAACAAAATTAAAGAGCGAGGAAAAAAAGAAAAAAGGGGGGTCCACATTTTGCCAAGGGGCATAATGGGGCATGTTGTGAGACCACACAACAGTTTGCAGAATTATGTATGTAGATTTATCAAGAAATTAGGTTTTGAGAAATGGACAAGAAGTCAACAAAGTGTTTCAAGTCAACTACAACCTATTTCAATCTTGGAGACAACCTACAATCCATTTTTTGCAGATTTGACTCTGTCAACCCGACAAGAAGACAAACTCAAATATGGTGCTAAAGAATTGGTCCCTGATTTCACAAAATTTTGGGAGAGGACTGATTTTCCATCAGTGGTGAATGAGTCCCAAAGTAAGAATGGAAAATTAGATTTTGTCAGATTCCAAATCCCGACACTTTAAAACCTATTTCCAAAAGTTTTCATCAGAAGTAGGATTGATTCACCATCAGTGGCAAATGAGTCCCACTAGTGATTTCTGTGAGCATTCAGGACACTCTAGATTCTTCATTTTTTGCCCAGGTGCACTCTAATTCATCCTTCTTCACTTATGTTTTGCATTTGTTCATCTTTTAGTTCATGCTTGCATATCACATTGTGTTTTCAAACATTGCATATATCTTAGGTTTTGCATTCATAATCAATCAATTTCATAGCTTAGTTGCATTTAGATCATCTCATTTAGTCTTAATTACATCATATATTTCCTAATTTGAGTAAACCACATTGATTTTTCATCAGGTTTATCTCTCTCCTTTTAGGTGAAACATCCTAAGAGTGCAAGAGTAGCCTATAAACCTCATGCCCAAAAATCTATGGTTCAAGTTTCAGCTTATCTCTAACCTTGGTAGAAGCTTCCTCTATACTATTTGTGAGAACTTTGGCATGGGGCGATGGATCAATGGCCTTTCCTTTAAACGATTGCTTCGCTAGCTCAATGATTAGATCTTCCTGGAGAGTCTTATATAGCAATGTCTTCTGCTCTGGAATAGCTAAGATATACCAAAGGGACATATTAGCAGAGGATTTTTTCAATTGTTCCACCACATTGAATGGTGGCATATTTGAAGGCTTCTACTCCTTAGCCCTGGTTATAACAATTTCCCTTCATGGCTGACATTGTTGTGCAACTGCAAAGGTACTAGGTGTTTGGTTAGAGGCACTTTGAGGCTGCGGGATGAATGGTTTTCTCGTGAATCTCCTCTTTGAGCGAGTGTTGTAATCAGATTGCACTTGTGAGGCTTTCGATGTAGATGCATCATTTGTGAATACAGATTCTTCTTCTTCCATCCACGAGAAGAGTGTGTGATCGGGAGCTATATCCATTTCTTGCTCTAGGGACATCTCTTGCATTTTTGCCTTGACAGCGACGTTGTATGCATCTAATAGAGTGGTTTTTCCAAGAGACTAGATAATCATCGAGATGTTGGCATTGATGGATTTCAAGTAGAACATGAATGCCAACTCGGTTGGTGGGCGGATAGTAGCTTGAATTATCTGACAAGTTATATAGAATCGGGCATTAAAGTTAGTCATAGCTTCATATGGGGCCTGCTTTATGATTGACAGCTAATGATATTGCGAAGGCCTATCTCCATCATTCAAGAATATTTCATAGAAAGGATCTCCAAGCTGATCCCAAGTACCGATAGTGTTAGCTTGCAGAGTGTGGTACCAATCCAGCACTTTACCACTGAAAGAGGCTGCAAGCAACCTTAGTGCTATATTTTGGTTGGTAACTCTATGCACCAAACACACATCTGTCACATCTTGCAGATGTTTGGATGGTGTTCTTAACCTATTCCCGATAAATTTATGTATAGCGTTTAAAGCAGAAATTGGGATAGGGGCCCAAATGGTGGGTGCTACTGGTGCTACAAGAGGACTTTTGGCATCCCACACTACATAATTTATGTTAGTGATTGGCAACATGGCTAGCAGAGGGGGCGGAATGTTCACTATATGGGTTCTGGCTTGTATTTTTCCTAGTGGCGGCACTAACAAACCAAGGTTATTCAATGTGTGGGATCTAGTAACAGGTCGATGTCTCATACACCCACTTTAGATCTAGGTATATTTAAGCAATCCCACTAGGTGTGCTAGAAAAAAGAAATTGTTGATGCCAAAATTTGATAAGGTAACAGCCTTATAGGAAACTCAGTTAATGGGGGGACCAATTGCATTAAACTGAGTGACCTCTGGGTTTTTAAAGAAGTCAGCTTCTTCTGTAATTGAGGTTTTTGGAATGGGAAAATGAAGGAGATATAAAAAATAAAGATCTAACTAAGGCGATGTGCCAAGATGTAGATATAGGCACGGTAAATCTATCTTTTGGGATGCGATCTAAGGGCCCATTCAACAATCTGCTAAGTTCTAGAATAACAGAAATTAAAGATGAAAACCTGAATAATTTATTCAATAACATAAATAATTCTCATACACATTTACTCAAAAGAAGAGTCAAAGACATGGTCTAAACCAACAAACTTGTATTGAAATCATAGAAGTTTTACAAATAAATAACTTAGCACAATAATGGCACATTATAATGTTTTATCAAATAGCCTAAGAAAATAGAAAGGCCAAACAATGGCATAGTCTGAAAGTCTTATCCAATAATCTAAAAGTAGTACAAAAGGCCTGGTGTCTTTCACAATTTTTTCTGTGTCTTCCGAACTCATTTTTGGAAGTAGTATATATAGATAAAAATCCCACCGCCTGGTGGGCCAATAACAGAAAATATTTTGAATCATGAGCAATGATGCCTGCAGCAATGATCTCCCATGGCCATTGCAACAAAAAATATTTTGAGCATGGAACGTGGTCGTTTGTGAACCAAATGCATCCCCTACAAATGATGGCAGTGGTTCCAGTAGAACATAGTGTCGACATGTGTCGCCAACCCACAGAGGAAATTAGGACACGTGGCAATATGGCGAGGCGTGCTACTCGCTCTTTCCTTCCTCTCAATGAAATCTTCATAGAGGAGACACATGGTGGCAGGTTGGAGCCCGTGGTTCATTCCTCCCTCCTTGCGATGAAAACCCGCGTGGTGAAGACATGTGGAGGCATCCTCCACTACTAGCTTTAACTGGGGTGGTCCGCCAAAAAGTTTATGTGGACCGATGCTACGTGGCACTTGGACGGGGCCCAATAGGGAAGCGATGGGAAGGGGCCTTCAACTGTCCGCAATATTGACACGTGGAAGCATGGCGGGGGCCAGTAGAAGAGCAAAGGAAGAAATCCCTACAGAGAGCGCCTGGCGAACATGTGGCGGCGGCAAATGAATTTCTTCAAAAAGGGGACCGATGATGTTCAAATAGATGGGGCGTGGGCCGATACTTAGAAAAATAAAAAATAACCCGAAGGGAGCTCGAGGAAATTTATAACCACAGTTCCCATTGATTTTGATAATTTTATAGACTCAAGCACACAATGAACATTGAAAATGTGTTGTGAAATTGAAAGTATAATGTAACTATTATAGCCTCACAAAATGACAAGTTTTTATTTTTCTCCTATTATATGAGGAAGTATTACTTAATCTATTATACTTTTTTCACTAACTACATTTTAATGCAAGGGAATCATATCTAAATCTTTTACACATTTCTTGTATCATTATAACAATTGTAAAAGAAAAAAATTGTAATTTTTTTTTGAAATCATACAATAAATTAGAATTGAAATCTAAACTCTTAGATATTCATAGAATAGGAGTTTTTCATTTCTTTTAAAATACTACAAGACAAAATGATCAATGAAGACAATAATACACAAATATTGATAAAAAATAATTATTAGACTTTAGATAAGACATTAAAAAGACTATCATTTTATGTCAAACCAAAAAAAATCTTGTATAAATTTATAACCTAATTTCTTTTAAAAGCATCATATTTTAAAGATAATTTATCACATAAATATAATACCATTTGACATTAAATTTTAATTGATAAATTTAAATTAATTTTAATTAATAAATAATATATTTATACTTATTGACCATTTAATAACACTTAATAGTATGAGTAATTATAAATTTAATCTTCTATATTAAAAATCAAAACAATTTATAATATAAATATATTTTTAAAGGACTCTGTCATTTAATAAACATGGGGGCATTCATTTATTAAAACCACCCAGTAATGAAGATGTCTGCTGCTGTTACCAGTGGCAAAAGAGCCTCTGGAACTGCACTATCTATCATTTAAGACTATTCAGAAAATAAATGTAGTTAATTCTATTGGGAGGAATAAATTGGAAATGAATTAACTTTCAGAAAATAATTGATAGTTAATTCTATATAGAATAGATTTGGAATGAATTATTAAAGATAGAAGGGACCCCAGGGCGGGGGCCCTAGCTCGGTTGGCTAAGTAATTCCGTTGCGGCTCTGCTGGTCACGAGTTCTAGTCTCCCCCGTCCCGTGGTACCGGAGGGCGTGTCACGCCAGCGCCGCCGGTCACGTTAAAACGTTTACCAGGCGCACTGCAGTTTATAGGGGGTAATGCTACCCGATTCCTGCAGTCTAAAAAAAAAAGATAGAAGGGACCCCTGGCCTGTTCTAGTCAGCAAATTAAATGTTTTTCCACCCAACACAGTTATAAACTTTCAAATTTTGTGGTTGTAATGGAAACCGAATCTTGTGGAGATTATGGAGGCTGCATACCTACCAAACAAATGGTCCCTCTCATTCATATGGAAAACCACTGAAAAATACAAAGCTTGGTATGCTCTTGTCTTCTTCTATGTGTGAAGAGACCAAGCAAATACGGACCTCGACACCATTGCTATACCATGCGCCATCAAAGAATAGTTCCATAATATTTCTTTACACCAACATTTCCTTGCACATTGAATCTTCCTCATATATGACATTGGTCCCCCCCAAGGCAATACAGTAAAGACTGCCATGTGGATTCCATTAAAAGTCCTCTGCTGCCCATTAATTTATTTGGTATTCTTGATAGGGGAGTCTTGTCTTTCTCTCATACTCAAGTCTAATTAATGAATGAACTTTTCAGAAAATAATTAATAATTGAGGTGTATAAGGAATATGAAAGGCAGAATAGAATGGAAATGAATTAAGCGTTCAAAAAATAGTTCACAAGTTAATTCTATACGGAGTACGAAAGCCAGATTAATAGATTGGAATTAACTGCTCAGATAATAATAGATAGTTTATTCTATATGAAGGACGAAAGACTGAATATATTGGAATTAATGATTAAAAAGCGGAGGGACCCCTTCACCTGTTGAGGTCGGCTGATACAATGGACATAATAAATGTTTTTCCACCCTACACAGTTGAAACCTTTTGAATTTTGTGGTTGTAATAGAAGCCAAATCTTGTCATCTCTACGAAGGGTCCCTGTCAATCCTGCTGTCTTATAGAAAACACTTTCACACCATGATCTCCATTGAAAACCAGTGAAATATACAAAGCTTGTTTGCTCCTGTCTTCTTCTATGCATGAAGAGAAGGAAATTCGCAATATGCTATAATTGGATAAACATGAGGACGTATTATGGAATAAAAGAGTTGTAGTGATTGTTTACACAGGAGATGTAATTTTTAAATGTTGTTGTAACGTGATATACATGCCTGTTAAAAGCAGACAGTAGATGATATGCACACGTAGTAAAACTAATTAAAGCAGTGTATGTGATGTCATTGTCAAAGGCCAGCTTGCGGATGATGTAAAGTTTTGGATTGGGAGCGTAGATACCAAATAAAACAAGAGGTAGAATAAAGATCGAGTAGGTATACTAGGAGGCAAGATGGGTTGTGTCATGGTAACAATTAGATACTCGGTCCCTTTTCTGATTAGGCCATTTCAAAAGAATAATAAATGTATAAATAATGTATTTTGTCAAAATTTGATTTATATATTTTAATATATACAGTTTTCTAATCTTTAAATATATTTTTCTGTTATCTTGGATTCATTTTAGAGTTATAAATTTGATTTAGGTTACTTCACAAATGTAGATATAAATCTTGAATCTGTAGATTTATATTCAAAATGAATTATATTATATTTTATATTAGCTTTTGTGAGTTGATTTGTATTCATTTGTGTTGATTTTTGTGTTTACTTATTATAATTTATGTATTTACTCATTTGAAAGTCATCTAGGAATTATGTAAGTACTTTTCATTGAGCATTTATGATATTATCATTAAGCAAATTCTCAAAGTATTACGTTAGTAAACATCATCTTAGATATGTTGCACATTTGCTACATGTTTTCAATCTTTCAATCAAAGATGTAAAGTTTCTTTAATGATGGGATTGATTGAAGAGAATGTAACCTTTGTAATTCAATGAGTTCCCAACTTACGCATTCCTAAACGTTACAATTTTTTACACAAATTCAAACACTAGAAGATTGAGACAAGTGAGTTAAAAAATAAAACCACATTCTACTAGTTAGATTTATGTGTTGCAATTTAGATTTGTGCATCAATTTAGTACCACACATACAGAGATCGAACCAATATTCATGTGGGGGAACTAGACTAAAACACAATCAACTCATAGAATCTAAGATCTCCACATGAGCAATCCATACAATTATAACATCTTAATGAATTCATTTCTAACATTTTTCAAGATACATTCCTATCATTGAATTTCAAACTAAATATCACATTTTATTTATTTCAATATTTGTATATTAAAATAATTTTACTATAGAATAAAATCTTATCCCAACTTCTAACCTTACACATTTATTGTTGTTCAATCATTTGTTTAAGGAAAAACATAGAAAAACATGTTTAATTTTATTAAAAATAAATAGTTAATATTAAGATGATTATTAGGAAAATAAAATATTTCCATTACACTAAATATTTAAGTCCAATTTTAATTAAACTAATCTTAAATATAATAAGTTGAAAATGGTAGTGTAGGAGATTGTATACCTTTACAATTTCACACTATGTTTGCATCCCCTTAATTAGTTGAACATAATTAAGCCTCTAATTGACAAAATTATGCATTTCAAAGCCTTATTATTCTTGTTTTCTAAAAGAGAAGCCTATATTAAATAATTACCAACATTAATTAAATCACATTGGAAATTGAGTGTCCTAGGCTTATGTCCTAAGACCCATTCGCCCAAGGGTGAATGGGTCCCCTTTAAGACATAGGGCCCAATTTTTAATATATTTTTTGTGGCATTTTAATGATTCAAATTCAAGTTTCAAGTGTTGGATTTTAGAATCTATTTTTTGGGAAATTAGATAAACACCTATAAATACATAGTTATTTTATCAATTCAAAGCAAACGAGCAAGAACACACTTTATGAGTGCAATCCTATAGCAAAAATTATTATTAACAGCATTGAAGAGAAGATTTATTAGTCATCTACAATAGCAATCAAGATCAAATCATGTCAAATTTCATGTGTGTTCATGTCATGTTTTGGAGCTAACATTATGATGTAGGTTTCAAGCATCAATCAATCAAGATAATGAATGCAAGATCCAAGCCTTAGAGTGACATGTTTGACTTCAGTCCTTTAAGGGCAACCATTAAGGGTTTGGTGAGTTTTAACAATAAAGTGTTCATTCATCAATTCCTTCATTTTGTCATTATTTTATTATCAAGGTTTAATTACCAAACATGGGGTCTGACTAAGGAAAACCCCCATTCACCCAAAAATAAATAAATTATTCTCTCTTTGTATGTGCAAATTTACAAGTGAAGAAGGACTGAAAGTTTATCAAAGGAGCAATTTTGAAAATTACATAAGTTTTCATCATTTTTGTCAAGCTACGAAAACCCACCTAAAGATTTTATTTCTAGCTTTCTGACAGTCAAACCTAGAGAAATCAGAAACTTGGATCCAATATCAAAGGACTGCAAAAAAGGATTTTGGACCCCTACACTAACACCTATTCACCCCTAGGTGAATGTGTCCTACTACAAGCCTTGAAACCCACTTTTTATCATAGGTGCACACTAGTTTTCCCTTCTTAGATCTGCCTACAAATTGTCTTTTCTATTTTTGTTATCATAGAATTTTGTATTTCAAGTGTTAGGTCATATAATTCATTTGGTTAATGCACTTTAAATAATTCTAAAACACTGCAAATCAGTCATTTCTATCATAAGAAAGTAGAGATTCAGAGATCCAAAACAGGGTTGACTCACCTCAAAGTTGAACACCAATCCTATCCCTTTATGATCTTCTCTCTTTCTAATAAAACTAGGAAAGTGTGTGTGAACCTAGGTGGAAACGCCTACGTCATCCTTTTCCCACCTTTCCATTTTGAATCTCCTTCTTTTCTATGTTTCATTTTGGTGAACCCGACATTATACATCATATTTTCAAATTTGGAGATCCTTAAAACCCTAGATCTATGTATTGCATTAAAGTTTGTTTTGCATCTCATTTAGGGTTTCAAAATTACATTTTTGATTCATTTAAATTCATAAAAATTCAAAAATATTGCATACATCTTGCATATATTTCACATAGTAGTCTACATAAGGGTGTCTTTTAGTCATTTACACTAGAAAATTCAATCAAAATTTCATCTCAAAAGTTGTCATTTTGTTTTCTTTTTTCCATCAAATTGCATGTGCATTAACCGAAAGAATTTGTTTGCAACCTAAAACATAGAACTTAAATATTAACTCAAAAACTCAAAATTTAATTTTTCAAATCCATGTACAAAGACCCATTTGGCCTTGGGAAAACATGTCCTTGTATAGGTAATTTTTAAAATTTATAAGCATAAATTTGTCTGTCTGCTTTACTTCTTGTTGTTTACAAATCTCGGTTTTAGTTTTAGAAGTTTCAATTTTTTGTAGTTGTTTGCATTCAAGTCAATTGATCAAAACAAGTGAATTATTCAAAAGTAAATTTTGCATTCAAAAGACATCATTTTTAAGTTTTTGTATTCTAAAATCAGTAAATCTCATATACTAGATCTAAATATCACAATATCTTTTCTTATGTTTTCTATTTTTGGGTACACTTTTGGTTTGGTGAAACTTTTATGAGTATTACAACCTCATGTCCTATTTCCAATACCTTAGTGGGAGGTAGTTCGAGACTCATGGCATCCTATGTTTGTACATTAGTTGTGGATCTTGGGTTGTCCAAGTCTCTCACTTCTAGTGTTGACACTAGTCAACCCATGTTGGAATCCATCCCTAAAATCACATGTCCTATGACTTCCAATCCTATTAATGTTGATTAAAACCATTTTTGTTGATGCCCCTCAGGAGAAGCTAAAACAAATGGATGAAGCCTTAGAAATATTACAAGACTTCTTGAGTGGTGTTCATATATTGTCAATACTACAGTTCCTGTCATAGATAACAAGAGGAAAATGCTTGATAATGAATAAGGATTAGAAATTGTGCATAGCTTAGCTCACATCATTGATAATCATGTTCCTATATTGAATAGTTGTTCTAAAACTTTGGGATACACTAAAATTCAAGGAGGAAATGAAATTCTCCCCCTACAGTCATAACCTCTATTCCTACATACACTAATTTAACTATTACTTCAACAAGGAAACCAACTAGAAACATCAATCCAACTTTAGGTATTTCCACTAGGAATCCTTATAGTTTTGTGAATTCAAACACCATATCTCCTAACCCATCACCTCTCACAAACTTGCAATTCACTTATCCTCCCAACACATATACACCTCCACCATATTCACCTCCTTCCCAAAACATAACCAATTTGATTTTGTCCTTGTAGTATAGAAAAATGTATCCCTTTTACATTTTCACACTTAATTTGGAATTAATATTAATTTGGACTTAATTGTGCCTTATTTTTGGTGTTGTAAAGTGTACCTCTTTACACTTTCACACGTGTTTAGGGATCCTTTAATTAATTGAGCTTAATTTTCCTTATTGGTCCCTTAATTCATTTTCCAAGCCTATTTAATCACATTTTCTAAAGAGGAAATCTGGCATTCATTAATGCCTTAACATAACACTTCTCATTGAGAATTGTGTGTCCTAGGATTAGGGACCTAGGACCCATTCACCCATGGGTGAATGGGTCCTCCCTTAGACCTTGGACCTAAATTTAAATTATGTTTTTGGCATTATTTTAACATATTCAAATCTATATTGAGATGTTGGCTTGTGGTATTTGAATTTTAGGAAATTAATGATACATATTTATAAATATAAGGTTATTTCATCATTTCAAATCCTATAAAATCAATTCAAGAACCTAGAAATTTTATGAGAATTTCAAGAAAAATTCAAGGCATTCAAAGACAGATTTATTGAAGATTTATTGCAAAAATCAAGATCTAATTTTCATGTCAAATTCTTCTTGCATCATGCATGTTTTTGGAGCTAATATGATGATGTATGTTTCATGATCCATTCAAGCACTCAAAGCATTATATCAAGTCAAGATTCAAGGTTCAAGATCCACATCCATTGAAGCCATTTCATGCAAGTTGCAGATTTACATTCCAAGGTTTATTCAAGGGTTTGGTGAGTTGTGACATTGATTTGTTCATTCTTCATTCCTTTCATGATATTTTGTTTCATTTCAAGGTTTGATTACCAAAACGAGGTTTGACCAAGGAAAACCCCCATTCACCAAAAACAAAACATTTTTCCCTCTTGATTTGTGTTTGTATATTTAGGTGGAAGAAATCTTGAAGATCTCTTCAAGAGAAAAATTGAAGTTGTCAAAGTTGCAAAAGTCGTCATAAAAGTTGTCATCTCACGAAAACTCATTTACAGAATTTATTTTTGGCTTTCCAAAATTGAAATTTGGACAAATTAGAATATTCATATCTATAGCAAAGGCTCCCAAAAAGTTGCAAACAAACCCTAACTCATGACCCATTTTCCCCTAGGTGAATGAGTCCTAAATCAACTTCAAAAACTGACTTTTAATGACTAGTAAACATAATTCTTCCCTTCTCTAATCTATGATCTAATTTCTAGTTCTACTTATTTTTAGTTTCATCTAGCTATTCCAAGTTATATATTGCATTTTGGGTTTTATTTTCTATTTTTTATTTTTTCTCCCCAAAGTGTTGTTTGACTAGGACCCTTGTCCTTGCAAAAAAAGGAATTATACATATTCTCACCTTAATTTAATTCACCAAAGGTTGTTAGTCAATTTGAGGTGGGGATCTCATTTCCTAATGAAATACAAGGAGAAATAGGTCCCTAAGTTGTTCATCAATCCTATTTTGGTAACCCACCTATTTTTGTTTATTTTAGTCCTCAACTAACTTTTGCAAAATTTCACATCACTCCAACAAAAAATTTCAACAAAAAATTTCCACATTGAACCAAAATCAAAATGGTCAACCTTCAAAATATTTCAAACGAAACCCATTATCATTAAAGATATTGAGTGCACAAATGCCACAAGGTATAGAGATTCCTAGGTTTGAGAAATACGGTGGTAAAGGAGATCCTAGTAACCATGTCTTGGCATACACAACCTTATGTAGTGACTTCATTTTTGAAGATAATCTCTTGGCTAATATTTTTCATAGGTCCTTGAAAGATACAGCCTTGGAATGGTTTCTCTCTTTACTGAATAACTCAATTTGTTCTTTCAATGAGCTTGTTCATGCCTTCCTTAACCATTTCCAGGTGTACATTGGTCCCAAGATGGCCTTACCTGATTTAATGCAATACATAAACAAAAGGATGATGAAAAGGTCACTGACTTCATAGCATGTTATCAATTTCTCTACTCACAAATCAACATTAAAATTCTAGATGTCGATCTTCAAAGAATGTTCATTGAGAGCTTGCACACAAAGATTCAAGATAAGATTGGGATGATGAAATTCCCCTCCTTCACCCATTTGTGCATGGCTCTTCATCACTATCAGAATTTAGTTAGTCGTCACGAAGTGAAAACTTCTTCCAACCATCTTGAAAATATAAATCCATGCCTCATAATAAATTCCAACCATTCAAGAAACAAAATAAGGGATTTATAAAAATAAATCTTCCTCAAACATATCAACATGTTTTTTATTATATAAGCAACATTTATAGGGTGTTGTACCCTTTACACAGAGAGCCCGCGGGGCCAAAAAGGAGCTAGTTCAAAACATTATCAAAAATTCTTTAACCAAAAATAATGGAAATAGGACACAAACACAACACATTAACAACAAAACATTAGCACCACCCAGACCATAACACTAACTATCTAAATTTTCCCATTTTTAGAACAGGAGATTCAACACATCATCCCCAATCTAGTTGGGTCCTTCTCCCTCATAATTTTTATTTGCTTCCTCCTTGATGATATCAGACAAAGTGACAACAGATCTGTGAATCATTTTAACAGTGAACTGGGCCAGACAACTGAATTTCCACTCCAGTTTAGCAACTTGTTCCTGTAGAACACCGGTGTCCTCATTCTTTCCCTTCCTACTTTGGATCTCCTCATCTCCACTAGCTCTAGAATTAGAGGAGTGATTGGAGTCCTCCTTAAGCCTCTGATTCATGTTAGAAAATTATTAGGGCCTTCCACAAACCCTTCGTTCATCTCTTCAACAGTATCTCTTTTTCCTTCAGTCTTACCGCCAGTCTACTTTGAATCACTGGAAATCTCATCAACCAAGGAAACTTTTTTGTTCTTTACCAGTATGTTGGACCACCTCACACTAGTTTGTTCCAACCCCACTTCAAAGCTCACAGCCACCATGGTGTCGCCCTTGGAGTCTTTTTCCTCAACGCTCCTCCCTTCGATGTTGGAGCCTAGCAAGTCCACCTGGCTCTGAGAAACTTTTTTCCCCTTCGTCTTTGCAGTGGGTCTACTGTCCTTCTTGACGGTTTTTTTTTTTAGCTCACGTAACCCAACCGCAGCATTAGAATAGAACAAACAAATTGTGTTTTTCTTCTTTTTAGAAGGGGTTTTGGGCTTATGTTCAGAAATAGGTTCAATTTCAAGTATGAGGGTTTTCCTCTTAGAACCCTCAAAGGCAATAGGGGAAGGATTAATATGGGCCACATTAGGGGATTCCAATTCCTCAACACACATAGTAGAGATAGGTTTGGGTGGGCACATGGCAAGATGAAATTGGTAGAGCCTAAGGATTAGGCCTTGATGTAGTGGTATGGGGGGCAAATCATCTGGGTTGAGAGAGGCAGCCTCAAGGGTTTCTTTAACTGAATTTTCCAGAGAGGTGAGAAAAAAAATTGGAAAGTTGATGGTCATCTTGTTCCTAAAGTGGTTTAACATTGATAAATGGTAAAAAAAAACACCTTCAACCGACCTTCTAAAGTAACATATTTTATTATTGCAAGACACACCTTGTCCCAGGGTTTTGGCAATGCCTTGCAATCAAAAACAAACTGCTTCTGAATTGGCTTCTTGTCACCTTTGAAGAAGACATTGAGACTCTCCAAGTCTTGTGTTTTGGTTTGTTTTTTGTATTTATTTCCATCACAATAAAGGTCTGTCACCTTGCCAATAACTTCTTCATTCACCTCAAATGAGATGCCACCCATGGTGACCCTCCTATCCTTCCATGAACCAACAAACTAGGCCAAAAAACACTCATCATAGCCCACATGATTCTCTAAAAGTGGTGCTAGAACACCCTCATTAAAAATGTTCCAAGTAATTGGGTCCCTACAAAACTCCTCACAATTATCAGGCTCGGTTTTTACTCTATCTCCACCCATTGTGACCCATGACACATAGTAGCAGACCCAAAGAAACAAAGTTAGTCATAATTTAAGTGACTTCCCACTGGTGAATTTAGCCTTTTTAAAACCATCATTCCTCCTCCATCTGGGATAGAAAGGAGTAATGAAAACAACCTGAATTTTACATGCTTTAGTGGTCATTTCCAATGACGCCACCTCCACGAGGCTATGATTACCATGAAAGAGCCAAAGGGTAAGCCATTTGTTAATTAAATCCAGATAATTAATATCCATTATGTCAAGGGTCATTTTAAAGTTACACATTTCCCCATGCCAGATAGCCATGGGGGGGAGATTTAAAATTCTTAAGTACAACTCAAAGAATCATATGCAAATAGTAAGATAGCCTAAATTGGAATTATTAAAAAGACTAGCAATAAATATCTTATTATGCACATCCCATGAGATTTGATAGGATGTGCAGTACAATTGATAAGATAACCCATAAAATTCAAAGGCCCCACCATAAGTACTAGTAATGAGGTAAAAAAATCCATGCGGCACCCCTCTTTAACCTTTCCAACTCACCCAACTAGATCCACATCACCAAAGGACCCATTAAGGGGAGCCACCTATACCCATTAATAAAGACATTGTTAACCATCATTGAATATAATATTCCTTTTTTCCACAAGGATCAATCCTTGTATAGTAACAAGTAATGCCTCAAGCCTCTTCCAACACTTGCATAAATTGCAATTGGACCCCAAGTTAACCAAGCTATTGGAAACTTGATTACCTTCCCTACATAGATGTGAGTCAAACATTTTCTATCCAATTTAGAGACCAAAAGGTTAATCTCAAGAAGAATGTCCCCGATATTCTAGGTAAGCAACTGACCATGTTGAATCTCAAGTGGCTACTATAAAAACAACTCCATGCCAATATATCAAGAAAAGAATAGGAAATTCACCCCATTACCTGATACCCTTCATTCCATTATGTTACAACTCTTGAGTAAGAACATAATTACCTTACCTCCCATTAGACCTCTTGATACAACTAAGCCTTTACCTCCAAACCATAATCCCAATATCTTTTGCCAATATCACTGACAAGTTGGACATGATACAGAACGATGTAGACGTCTTAAACATATAGTGCAAGACCTCATTGATTCTAATCACATCCAGTTGGGCAGTTTTAATGATCAAGGAAATAAATCTGTTGCCCCTTCTAACCAAATTTTGCAAATATTTACCAATCCCATGCCAAACCATTTGTCTCATTTATAAAAGCTAGTGATAAAAACAATGATGCGATGAATGTTGACAACATACAAGATATAACTGATGATAATAAGAGTGATGATGGATATGATATAGATGTTATGATTGGATTCATTGGTGTTCAACCTCGTAAGGTCCAAACCAAATTCAATCTTGATGTCCATTGATTTCTCACAAAAGAACATAATAAAACATGTACCTGATGGTCCTCTTTACATCATCGAAAGAATCGATGACAAGCCTACTAATGGGATATTAATTGATCATGTGTTTATAGAGAATGTGATCACTAAGGAATTCTTGTTTGTGCATGTACTTTACCAAGATTCTTTTGAACAATCGAAAGCATGGATCAGAACACATGATGGTCTTTCCCACCCTACAATAGGTTCGATCACTCTCCCATTAAAATTTGGATTGAAGAAATTAGATGTCTCAATTGCCATCATCCTATCATCAGACCAATTCCATGTGAAGTTAGGGTACCCATGGCTACGCTCTATGGATTTTTTCCTATCATTTATTCATAAGTGCTTGAAATTTCCATTTGGCAATGAAATTTTTACTGTGCATCATAGTGGGTTTAATCCTTTGTCTTCCCATGGGAACATTTCATTAAATTTATTTTGGCCCAAACCAATGGAAGATATTAAGCCTCGTGAAGACTTCTTTTTCAAATCCTATCCAAATTTTAGGCAAAGCACATAGAAAAATTATCTCTTGGAAATATTCTTGAGTCTATGAATGTTCTTCCTTCCCAACCAATCATTGATGAACCTATGATTTAACAAAAATTCCTTCCAAGTAACCAAGATAAATCCACCATAATTCCTTCACCCATTTCCTATAGAAGACAAAGAGAAATACATACAACTCCTTTGGTACCTCCTAAAAGTAAACAAGTTTATAAACCTAAAGTGAAATTGGTTGACCAACAGTCGATAGTTTCTTCCATTCCTCCCTTGCAAGAAGAATAGAAACCAATGGTTGATAAACCCATTCCTACACCATCACAACTTGAAAACTATGCTAGAAGAAACCTAAATGCTAAAGAGAATAAGTGTAGACATCATGCTATTTCTCGTTAGTTAGAAGAAAAGAATAAATCAATAAAACAAGATCAAAATATAACTCAAACAAAGCATGATGATTCTCCACCTTCACCACAACAAAAAATAAGAACATAAAATGGACACTATCATTAGACCTTCTCTTGTGATTAACTTGGATGATGATGATGAGATTGCTAAAATTTATGAAGAAGTGCATAATGAATTTAATTTGTTGTTTTCCACTTCCATGAACTTAGAAGAGGGAAACCATGATGATCCTCCTAACAAGTTTGAATCGCCATGTGTTGAACCTAGTGATTATCCTAGTATGGCACTTGTTGTTGCCCATTTGGATAGTTATCTACCTTATGTTTACAATAAGAAATATTGGGATGTAGATGACCTACTTTAGGTTAGCTCACATGTGACATACTAGTCTTTTCTTTGTCTTCTTTTGGTTTCTTGTGATTACATGTGTAATGTGATCCCCCCTATCGTGTTGCTTGGAATTTCTTTATGTTTTTGAGATTTCTTTGGATGACCCTTGTTACTCCATTGGTGCAAGGATACAAAGGAGGCAAACCTATCATGACATTCTTCTATTTGTACCTTCATTCTTTTATATGTCACAAACATTGTTTTTACTTTTGTCTTGCTTTTTCCTTTTGGGGATGATACAAAGCATCAAGACATCCAAGTCTCTTCTTTTCTTTCACTCTCTATGCGTCATTCTTCCTTTGTGTTCATTGTTCTACAAATATTTAGGGAATGATGATGGTTCTTAGCTCTATTAAATATTACTCTAGCAAATATATATGTTGACCCTGAATCTATGGATCCCTTATGTGTTATATTTTTGGATTGCATGTGGGGAAAACTCCTCTTCATAGCGTAGCTTTATTTAGAAACATATCATTGGCATAGGTATTTCCAAATAAGCTCTCATTTCTTCTTTTAACAATTGGCATTTATCATTTGCTACTTTAAAGTAATTTCTCACAACATGGTGTTTAGAAATTTCTTTAAAGTGGGGGAATACATTGGCATTATTGCATTGGCATTATTTCATTGGTATTATTCCATTGACATTATTTAATTGGCATTATTTCATTGACATTATTTCATTGGCATTATTTCATTGGCATTATTTCATTTCGGTATTGATCATTTAGCACTGACTTATGGGTACATAATTTTTGTGATGACTTTACCCATGTGGCACCCTTTTTTATGAGTGTGCACCTTGTATACCTAGTGTTTATTTCTCATCCTTTGGGGATCACCTAGTGAACAGTAGATTTTCACTAGCCCTTGTGAGAAAATTGTTCGCATAGTGGACAATTGGTTTTCACTTCTAAACATTTTTTGGATAAACAGCTTAAGCTTGATCCACACCTTTTGGACTAACATTTGAGGCTTGATCCACCCCTTTTCCTTTAATTTTCCCTTTGCATCAATTTTTACATTGTATGATTGTGTATCTTGTGTCGCAAATGCATGCATGTGTCTCTTTGTGCCTTTATTAGTTCATTATGATATCTTAGATCTCGAGGGATTGATCATCCTCCTTGATCCTTGTCATCTTATCTTTCCAACAGTTGTACAATTGGACCTCTTTTGACTAATTTATCTACTTTAGTGTGAGTTTGAGCATGGGCTCATAATCTCACTAAACTGGGGCTAAATGAACTGTACGAAATTGTATACCTTTAAAATTTTACACTATGTTTATTGAACACTTGAAATACAAAGAGGGGGGGGAATCGGTATTCTTTTACACCATTCAAACATTTAAATATCCAGTCCGCATAGCATGTTCAATTACACTAAATGAAAGAAAGAATGAAATATATAACATCACATAACACATGAAAATCAGGATTTTTATGTGGAAAACCCAAAAATGGGAAAAACCACGGTGAGGATTAGCTCAAAATATATTATAACCGATTATATTATATTTACAAAAGTTCTCATTACAGGTGGACTCACTATCCAAGTGGACTCACTATCCACTAAGAGAAAGAGATAGAAGAAATTTTGTGGCTCACAACCTATATTAAACTGTTATAATTGTATCTATCATATGCATGAAATACAGTTCCAATGAAGCTCAATAAACTGACTTTACACACTTCATTCGATTCTGATCTAATACTCTACTTTCCTCTGCATTCACATCACTCTAATATTCTACTCAACATTCACAACTTAGATTCACAATGTATTTTCTCAATTCACATCATTCACATCACTTGCATCTTTTTCATATATCAAAACACCAAACATGATCTAACTTATATATCTATTTCAAGTATAACATCAATTATATCAACCTAATTAGATGTATCATACAAAATAGAAAATATATGACTTGTCGGCTCAAATCCTTCCATACACGTCTTGTGCCAAGATTAAATCCTTAAAACAATTTTAAATATGTCGGCATGGGCCTATAATAGCTCCCACAATTCCACAATACATACTTAACCTTTTGCTACCTTCAAACCTATTAGGTCGGCACTGCAGAAGACCTAATACAAAAATAAATAAACTATATACCCATATTCAGACACGTGGACCTCAAAATGCTATGCCATCTAGAATTCAAACTCTATTGACATCTTTCAACATCTCCTTAAGTCCACAAAAATCAAATCCTATCTACTGAGAAGTGCAGACTCTCCAACTCATATGCACAGTACAAGAAATGACTATAACTGTTAGGCTAAACTTTTTTCATTCATAAATTTCAAAACAAAAGCCAAAACAAGATGGAATTCTAGAATTAGATGCTTCTACCAACCAAAAAAATTATGCTAGAACTGTAGAGTGAAATGTTAGTTTGTAGAATAGTGCAAACTCAAAAACTAGAAGCTTTGTACCCAGAAACACTAGTATAAACACTTAGTCATTTTTCATCATATATACCTTCACTAAATCAAGCCTTATTGCAAAATTATTTTATTTAAACATCCAAAAACATGTTAGAACCAACCAAAATTATTTGCACCATGATCCCCATATCAAGATACAACGTTGGCATCAATGACAACACTGAAAAGCATAACTATATGTTCCTTGTGCTTATTCCTCATGCTCATGTTTCCAACAACTACATCGATGATAAACTCCTCATTCTTCCAACAATCTCCCCCTTTTTCATTGATGGAAACAAGCCAAAAAAATATCCAAAATATTCTTCCTCTTTGACATCAAGGGAAAAGGGTTCATACAAAAAAAATTCTAACATATGATGCATCTCCCCCTAATAAATATATGCATATGTACAAATGGAAAGATTGAATTGATTCCCCCTAAGTCATGTACCAAAGAAAAAACCAAAAAATTGTGCTGAAAACCACTCTAACTTTGTATATGTACAAAGAATCGAAAAATGAAAAAATAGAAATGCATAAAGAATAGAAATTTTGTCAACTGAAGGAGGTTGACTCTTGAAACTTTTGCACATGATTCTAATAGGACTATTTCAAAAAAATTGTGGTTCCTTGAGTTACATAATTTCAAAAAAATTAAGTTTTGTTGGTTATCTATTGGCTAGGGTTTCTGCACCGTAGAAAAATGGCCCCTTGTCATTTTCATAGTCTTTTAGGCCTTTCTTTGTGATGCTTGATCTATTTTTCTTTAATTTATTGTTGTAATGTGGCCCCTTGTCATTTTCATAGTCTTTCAAGCATTCAAGAGCAACCATTGACATAACTTCAGATTTTCTTCAACAAAGGTTTGGTAAGTTGATAGCATTTGCATGTTATTTGTTTATCATTCTCTTACATTTCATCATTTCATTAAGGGTTTGATTACCAAAGTGGGATTTGACCAAGGCAAATCCCTATACTCTAACCCTCGACCATTTTTCCCCTCTTGCATGTGTGTTTGTAGACTTTTGTATGCAAATTTGACAAGAAATTAGGTGTTGAAGAGTGTTCAACAAGTCAAGAAGGTGCTTCAAGTCAAATCAACCTCATTTCAATCCTGGAGAAGACATTTTGTTTGTTTTCTACATAATTAACTTTGTCAAACTGACACACAGACAACCTCAGATCTGGTGTTACAGAATTGTTCCCTGATTTCTTACAATTTTGGGAGAGGATTGATTCACCATCAGTGGAGAATGAGTCCCACCTTAAGGCTATAAATCTATATTTTGTCAGATTCTAGATCCCAGCACTAAGAAACCCATTCCTGATAGTTTTCATCAGAAGCAGGACTGATTCACCATTAGTGGCGAATGAGTCCCACTAGTGATTTTCTGTGATTTTAGATAGCATTCAGAAGATTCCAAATTCTCCATTCTCTTCCTAGGTGTACTTTGAATCAGCCGCCTTCCTTTCTATTTTTCATGTGTTCCTTCTTAGTTCATGTTTGCATATCACATTATGTTTTCCAACATTACATAAATCTTATTTTTTGCATGCACAATCAGTCACGTAGATCATATAATTGCACTTAGTTTATTGCATTTAGTCTTAATAACATCATACATTGCATAATTTGAGTGAACCTAGTTTAGATCTTTTGTGTAGGGTTTATCTCTCTCCTTTTAGGTGAAACATCCTAAGAGAGCAAGAGTAGCCTACAAGCCCTACCCAAAAATCTATGGTTCATTTTGGTGAACCTGCATATTGATCACTTTACTTTTTTATTTCAATTGCATCTTGCATCCTCAACTTCATTTACATCAACATTCAATTAGGGTATTGTCTTGTTTTTGCATCCTAGGGTTTCTTAACTTGCATTAGTGAAAGATTCATTTAGATTTCATTTTTTCATTGCATATAATTGAAAAACCTAAAAATTTGCATCTGCATCCTTAATTGGCATCTGAAAAGCATTAGAATCATTTTAAATTCTTTGGAAAACACAAAAAAATCTCATAGTTGGACTCATTCGCCACCCTGGGCGAATCAGTCCACCTGCACATTCTACACAGCATTTTTAGGCATTTTCTAAGTCTTTCCTGCTTTACAGTTTTCTCTAGTTGCTTCCTATTTTAATTTCCAAAATCCTTGTTTTTACCTATTTCTTGTGTTGGTGCATCCTAGTTTACTTTCATTAATTATCATCATGGCATTTTCTTTTAATAAGTTTTGGAATTCATTAAAATCCTTGGTCAACATGTCCAATTGTGCCTTTGGCTATGATTGTAATGACCTTGAGCTTCCTCATGCTCCTTCAACTCCTCATGATTGTCCTCCTCGTGATGTAGACATCATTAGAGAAGACGATGATAGCATGAACAAGTTCTACAATGAAAGCCTTGATAACCTAGAAGCCAATGGAGCCTTTTACCCATCCATGAAGCCACAAGATTTTCCTACTATTGCACCTCTTGATCATTTTTCCTATTTACATCCTGAAATCAATGAAGCACCTAAAGTTCCTCCATCAAGTGGACCTATTTCTTCTCAACCAACACATTCTCACCCATTTTATGATCACAAAGTCACAAACACTCCCATAAACCTTGAAGAAACATATGGTAAAGGCTTTACTATCCTAAGTAAACAAGGTTGTGACACAACACATGAACATGACATTCACCAACTTCTTGAACAAAAACGAATAGAAGGAAAAACCACAGGATTAGGATATCAAGATCCTTCTCATCTTGATAGACCTCCTTTTGAATACTGGATACTTCAAGATGATGGTATAGTGATCTTTGATTATCCTCCTTAAACATTCTCCTTCCACATGAACAACCATTACCTCATTCTAATGATAAGGATGCTAGGATCCCCACGGGTCCTCTTCCTCCTTCCACTGGTAGATTTTGACCCATTTTTCGATGATCGTCTATCAGAATTTTGACTGTTGTTCGTCGCTATTATTGCG
Source organism: Sequoia sempervirens (assembly GCA_007258455.2). Taxonomy (NCBI): domain Eukaryota; kingdom Viridiplantae; phylum Streptophyta; class Pinopsida; order Cupressales; family Cupressaceae; genus Sequoia; species Sequoia sempervirens. Next base: position 14,728 of record VDFB02296850.1, on the reverse strand, counting down.
TTGGAATTTTGACGACATTTGAAATGTCAAAATTTCAGCCCGGAATCGAATAGCCGTTGAAATTCTGATGGGCGGTCGTCGAAAAATGGGTCAAAATCTACTAGTGTTCCATTCACGAAAAAGGAGAATCAAGCAAATGAAAATAGCCTTACAAATTAAAGAAACTCAAGTTTCCTACACATCCTCCACCTGAATGTGAAAGGAGACTTCAACTACTTTTCAACAAAGGTCTTATACTTTTACCACCTATGAATAGGTTGGTTATTCGCCCTAAGGATTCTAACATACCATTTTGAAAATATCATCGTGTGCTTAGACATCGAACTGAAGAATGTCAAACAGTGAAGGACATACTAGATAAGTATCATTTCACTGATATTAACTACTTTCCTCTTATCCCATAAACACTACTAAATCCCTTTATCATGCCATAGTTGTAGAATTTTCTATTCTCACTATTGCATGATCCTTTCACATCACCCACCTCAACTCATTCTTTCCCTACACTTTGTAGGGGGAAAGAAGTTGTTAGCCTTATCCTTGTAGTGCATTTGTCTTTGTCTCTTAACTATGTTATTCATTTTCCACTTATATTACTTAAGATTGAGAAACCAATAACCGTGGTTAGCTTGTTGTATTATTTGGCCTTCCCACTTTTTCTTGTATGTGTATATCATGTTCCCCTATATCATGTGTTTGATGTTTTCTCTCTCACTATACACTTCTTCTATTTGTACCTCTTTTCTTCTATATGTCATACATTTCCTTTTTCATTTTAAATTTTTTTGTTTTGTGTTTTTCACAGGGATGGCATAAAGCATTGAGAATGTCGTCTCTCTTCCATGTTGACCCAAAGTCCCTTCCTTTGTTTAGTATTCCTCCACAGGAGCACAGCCAGACACCCTATGTCTCTATATTATTAAAAAATTCCATATAACGTGATGACGCAAACCATTGAATTCTATATCCTCTTCCATATTGACCCAAAAGATCTACTTTTTTCTTTCCTTTTCTTGTTTAATCCTTTTAGAGGAAGGCGCATGAGCATTGAAATGAAATGTCATGTTGACCAAAGCTTTTCGCCCTCTTCTTCCTTTTCCCTTTTCTTTTAACATTTTCCTTCAAGGATGATACAAAGCGTTGAGACCGCAATGTCTCTTCCATGTTGTTAAACCGGACTTTATTTTCTTTTATTTCTCTTTGACACTTTGTTCTTGATTTCTATATTTGGGAATGATGACGATTCGAGCTCATAAGCCAGAACATTTACAACAATGAACATACTAACTTCAAATCCATAGATCCCTTATGTGTTTGGTATTCTCTTCTGGGAGAAACTCCTTTTATTTTGTTTGTTTCATTTACATAGGCATTCTCAAAAACATATGACTTGGAACCGGGCTTTACAATTTAGCTCAATATTTTCTTTTTCATTTTCACCCTTCCTGCTTTAAAGTAATTGCTCACATAACGATTGTGTAGCGTTCCTTTAAACTAGGTGGCATACATTACCTTGCGTTTTCATTTCTATTCATAGATTAACCAAATGCGGCCTTCTCCTCACGATGCATTTATCAACATGGATGACATTGGTGATGTCCTTCCTTGAGTGATCTATCTAGCATATTGCATTCCCACTCTTGGTGGGCTGATCGGTGCCACATCCCTAAGTTGTGAATATTTATTCTTTGGTCAGGTCCCCTCTCTTGGATACATTAGACATAATGTTCCTAAGTGGTAGACCTTGCATGAACTTAACAAGACTCCTTCGAACATCTTTTACATTTTACATTTTACACTTTACATTTTAACCACCTTGCATAATGCAGCTTGCATGCTTGTGGTACCTTTATCTTTGTTCATGGGTTCTAAGCATACGATTATTTTAACGCCTAACAAACATGATGACATTTTCCTTTGTGGCACTTATTCTGAGTTGAATTATAACTTCATGTAATTTGAAAGCCCGGTGATGCATGACTTTCCCCATATCTTTATGATTGAGTGCATACCAACTAGCGTATGTATCTCTTACCTTTTAGGTCTTCTCACCCGATAATTTCCATAGATTCTTTGTCCCAGTGGAAGTATTCCATTTTCTTTTTTTTAAAAATGGCCTGATCAATCACAACTAGATTTAGGTAGGATAGTTGAAGCATCCCTATTCTTTCATTTCAACGCTTGTTCCTTTGTTATGTGTTTATTTTCCATGGGATCTTCATCCAAGGGGCTTGATCATCCCTCTTGATCGTTGTCATTCCATCTTGCTAACATAAGTGAATTGGGACCTCTCTCTCGATATGCATGGCTACTTTAGTGTGAGTTTGAAGCAAGTTCATCCTCTCACTAAAGTGGGGGCTAAATGAATCATATAAAAATGGCCCCTTGTCATTTTTATGGTCTTTTAAGCCTTTCTCCATGATTCTTGATCTATTTTTCTTTCATTTATTGTTGTAATGTGGCTTAAACATGCATTTAGGTCCTTAAAATTCAATGTTATTCTTGAAGAGTGTTGTTTATTAAATATTTCTACACTTTTGTAGACTCTTCTCCATTCTTCAAAATCACCTTTTCATCACTTATCAAGTCCTATTTGAAGTGTTGTAAAGAATCTTGTAACAGATTTCCATTTTCTAGGCATAATTCCTATTACTTTCATCGCTGTTTGACCCTTTGTGCCTTATAAGGCAATTAGAGTGTATTTTTAATGTAAACACGACAAACAACATTAGTATGACTTAATTCCAACACCACACAAGTCCAAGGCGGGATTACATTACTTCATGATTGTGAATGATCTCTGACTCAAATTCAAAATAAAATTTTTAAGTTTCTTAAATTATGATATTTGGCCTATGATGAACAGCCAGTTACTAAAACACAAGTTTATATATACAGTGTTTTCTCATTTTACATCTACAATCTCCTATCTCATTCAAGCATTCAATTAGCATTTGAGCACTTTGCATCCTATAATCAAGCATCAATCAAGCATTCAAGAGCAACCATTGACATAACTTCAGATTTTCTTCAACAAGGGTTTGGTAAGTTGATAGCATTTACATGTTATTTGTTTATCATTCTCTTACATTTCATAATTTCATTAAGGGCTTGATTACCAAAGTGGGATTTGACCAAGGAAAATCCCTATACTCTAACCCTCAACCATTTTTCCCATCTTGCATGTGTGTTTGCATACTTTTGTATGCATATTTGACAAGAAATTAGCTGTTGAAGAGTGGTCAACAAGTCAATAAGGTGCTTCAAGTCAAATCAACCTCATTTCAAGCTTGGAGAAGACATTTGGTCCATTTTCTACAGAATTAACTTCGTCAACCCAACAAGCAGACAAACTCAAATCTAGTGTTGCAGAATTATCCCCTTAATTTCTTAGAATTTTGGGAGAGGATTGATTTGCCATCAGTGGAAAATGAGTCCCATCTTAAGGCTAGAAATCTAGATTTTGTCAGATTCCAGATCCTAGCACTCAAAAACCCGTTCATGATAGTTTTCATCAGAAGCAAGACTGATTCACCATCAGTGGTGAATGAGTCCCACTAGTGATTTTTTGTGATTTTAGACAGCATTCAGAAGATTCTAGATTCTCCATTCTCTGCCTAGGTGCACTCTAAATTAGCCTTCTTCCTTTATGTTTTGCATTTGTTCCTTCTTAGTTCATGTTTGCATATCACATTATTTTTTCCAACATTACATAAATCTTAGGTTTTTCATGCATAATCAGTCAGATAGATCATATAATTGCACTTGGTTTATTGCATTTAGTCTTAATAACATCATACATTGCATAATTTGAGTGAACCTAGTGTAGATATTTTGTGTAGGGTTTATCTCTCTCTTTTTAGGTGAAATATCCTAAGAGTGCAAGAGTAGCCTATAATCACTACCCAAAAATCTACGGTTCAGTTTCATATTCAGAACAAGAGTACATATAGGGTATCAATTTTACCAACAGTCATGGAAAATGGAAAGGGTAGGACTACAATGAAATTGATATCTGTAGACAAGGAACCTTTTAGGGTTGACTATTTTGAGTTCTATTTTATGATAACATACCACACCCTGTGCCATATTTTAGGGTTGGACGTTATTCAACACATTCCTATAGCTCTTATTTTCATGGTTGCGAACATTTAAAATATGTGGGTTAATGATGAGTATGATTTTTCTACATACTTTTCTGACTATATTCATAAGGAAATAGTAGCTATGAAGGTTGGTCAAGGTGGGGTTAGGTTTTGGTGGTATTCCTTGTCATGCCACATGTTTTTAGAAAATGGGATAAATGAGTTTAGGCTTGATTTTCCACTCAAATTGAGGGATGAAAACAAAGAGCACCATTCAGTCTAGATGTTGACTCATCAGTTGGATATGCACTACAAAACAACAAGTTTTGTTACATTCGCCAATTTGTTTGCTACAAAATTGAAAGGATATTTGGAAGTCTTTTAAATCTAGATAAATCAATCATCACCATCAACCTTTGGCAAAACAATTGGAAACAAGCATGGAAATTAAAAGTGAAAACTCAAGCGTCAGGGTCTCAAGTCTAGGTCAATAGGTAAACAAGTTGGATAACTCTTGGTATCAATATCCCATCATCCTATTAGTCTCAAAATCATCTGATAACATCATGTCCTAGTATGCATCCTTCCTACAATGGACATCAACATCAGGCATCACCGTAGTTTAGTCTTGGCTATAGGTATGAAGAACATTATCTTGTTTGTTTTGTTGGATGTTGTGGATGTGTTGTTGATATGTGGTTGTCATTGATGTCAACACTATTAGCATTTGGTGTATTAGAGGTTGTATATGTCAAGGATATTGAGAAAATTGTAAAACAAAGTGTTCCAGGTTCTTAGTGGAACTATGTAGGTCATGAAGGCGTCTTGTTCTTTACGTTGAATTTCAGTTGTTGTGGACTAAAGGTTTTATTCTTGAGAGTATCTAGATTATCTACCGGAAGTTTCAGAGGTTTGTGTATAGATTTGATCATGTTGTGGTCTGATAGTGTTTTTGTGGTCTCTGTCAGTGTTCCTGAGTGAAGTTTGTGTGATTATGGAAATCTCAGTTGTTGTAGATGTTTCTCTATTGTTTCTTGATGTTTTTGGATGTCTCTAGATCATGCTCTATCTTTGTAGTGTGTCCACATTAATTGGTGTGCTCATGATCGAAGATCTTTTCTTGTGCATGTTCAATTTTTCATGTTCTTGGCCGACATGATGATGGTAGCATGTTGTGGATATTTGAGGTGAAATTAATTGAAATCTTTTTGTGTTGGAGATATTAATTTGGGTCTCCACTATGTTGTGGCTAACCTTGGTGGATTCGTACTAAAAATTTATTTGTAAATTTGGGCCAACATTGCAAATATGTTTTATTTTCCTGGTAGACTAAGTTGTTGATGAATCTCATGTAGCGGATATATAAGAGTGATTGTTTCATCGGTGTAGTGTGTGGAAAGGTGCTTCATGTGTTGGGTGTTCTCCTATGTGTGTATGTGTGAATATCATTTGATTGCAGAGCAGAGTGTGAAGAAGATCGAGCGAAGTGTGAAGTAGTTTGAGTGAAAAGAGGAGTTTTATGTGCTTAATTGGAACTATAATCAGGCTTGTGCAGAAGCTAATTTTTTCAGTTCATACCCTTTGGATTTTAATCCTAATTTGTATTATAGGGAAGTGATCCCCTTCTGTAATTGAGCAATGAGCTCTAGGCAGTGTGTTTGAATGCGTGTGCATTCCCCTTGATTGATTTCATTATACTTTTAACAGGGTATAATCTTATGGACTAATATCCACCGTGGTTTTTCCCCTAATAGGGTTTCCACATAAAAAATATTGGTGTTCTTTGTCTCTCTGATGTGTTAATTGTTTATGGTTAATTGCTTATTCATCAAATCTAAGATTAAGTTAAGTAAAGTTTAAAAAGTTTATTATTTCCTGACATCTGATTCACCCCCCCTTCTCAGTTGTTTGTCCTTGTTTTGCCAACATTTTTACTTGATCTTTTCTTTTGATTTATCTTATTTCATTCATTCCAATAACCTCTCAATGATGTCTACTCAAAATGATTTAGAGAGAAGGGAATAAGGAAATGATCATTATCTTTTGTTTTTTGTGCTTGTTGGATATTCTTGCAATATAACCTTAGTCATGCTTACTTTTCTTGGTTTGTAGGGAGGGTTTTTTAGATGTCTTGTTGACAATTACATAGGAAGGTTTTACTTTTCTATGTTTTTGTCTAAGATTTTTGAAATATCTAAAGTACATCCTAATAAGGTTTTGTATGTTAGGTGTGAACAAGGATACTCCTATCTGATTATCGAGTCAAATTCCATCTCACTACGTACAACTCCATCCTAATTTTCTATACCTTGATGCATCGTATCTATGTGTGTGATCAAAAATAAGGAAAGTTATGTTCTTTGCATCCCCAATCCCTAGATAAGCAATACATCATCATTCATCATATCACATCTAATAAAGTCTCGACGACTCGTAGACTTGTTGGACTTCTGCATCTTCTTGAAATCAAGAGTTGATCCCTCTCATTCTTCTATCCTCTTTCATGCTAACATGCTATCAAGACATGCATCCATCCTACATTTATAAAACATCAGCATACTCATCATGCATATTCATACATATCATCATAATAGGAAACCTCATCCATCTCACATGCATTGCATCATCATTTAAGTTGTTTAGGATAATATAAATTTGTTATTCTAAGCATCTTAAAACAATATCTCATTTGCATCGTCATTATCATATAGATCTTTTATCCTAACCTTCCATACATCCATCTTGAACCTCTTTGTCGCGAGGTCGACTCTAAAATCAAAATTTTCACCTGATCTCTCAAGGGGGCAATGTACCAACATACATCTTTCCACTAGGGCATCCAAAAAAATCAAGAAATTTTTTATTTCGATCTCAGTAACATCATTCTTTGAACCAACACAACCGGTATGCTGCTTCAAAGAGGGGAAAAATGTAGACATGCAAATAATCCTAATCAGCACCATGCATCTAAATATGATCAATTATCATCAAATTCTTCTAATGCCCATCATATTTGATTAAATAAATCAATTTATTTAATTAAATTCCTAAAATTCCTCTCATCTGATTTAATAAATCAAATGTCAAATTCCCTAAATCCCTTCAAGTTAATTAATCTATATTAATTAACCCCTAATCATCATTATCCATCCTTTAGCTTTGACTCAACCTGGATCAAACCTTAACCCACCCACTTCCACATGAAAATCAATTTCTTTAATTAATTAATATCATATTTTCCCTCACAAGGCATATTCCCAAGGAATATTCCTTCATTTACTCCACTTATTTGACTTTCTTGCCCAAACCATTTCCCTCCAAAAACATCTCAACCATATTCATTTAATGCCTCTTACAAGTACATTAATCTTACACCTCTCAAATCCTCAAGTACATGCATTAACCATGCGCATTCTCCAAAATGTGATCCACCTTCCTCCACTAGCCATGTGACAAGTGTCACAATATCATTGGCTCTTCTTTAGTTCTACATTCCTCCCATCTCTCCATTCTCCAACCCTTCAACCTATAAATAGAGGCCACTTCTACTTGAAATGAAAAAACAACTTGATCCACAATCTCAAGCATTTTCATCTTGCACTTCATCTTCATCATCTTCCATCTTTTGTTCATTTTCATCTTGAAGCTTATCAAGGGGGTGGGAAAGGGAATCCTTTCCACATCAAAGGAGCACCACTCCCACTATGGGATAGAGTTTGATTCTTGCTTTCTTATACTTTCACTTAGTTTATTTGATATCTTACTTATTTGTTTGCATAGGTAGCATGATCCAATATTTCATAGGAATGTTTTTTTTGGTTTGCTTAAGTTTACTAATGATGCTAATCGTTGTTTGTTTTTGAGAAAGTGCAGAAAAGGTATCTACAACTGTTCCTGCAAATGGTCTAAGCACTGATGATGAGATCAAGGCCTATGAGAACAATGGGAAAGCAAGGTATTCTTTTTTGAGTGGTCTTTCTAATAATGAACTTGTGAAAGTTATGAATCTTAAATCTTCTAGTGAGATCTAGAAGAAGTTGGAAAGTATTTATGAAGGAGAGGAAAAAGTCAATCAATCTAAGATGCAAAACCTAAAGATCAAGTTTGAAACCCCACAGATGTCAGAGGATGAATATATTACAAGCTATATGCATAAAGTGGACAAAGTTGTCAATTCCATTGGAGGAATTGGTAGGAAACTTGAAGAAGATGAGGAGGTAAAGAAGGTATTAAGAACTCTACCTAAATCATATAGTCATAAATTTTTTGCTATTGGAGAAGTTTAGAATTTAAATATGTACTCTAGATATTAGTTGTTTGGTGTTTTGACTACTTTTGAATTGAGAGAGTTTGGTCCAAGTGATTCAAAGAATGATACTTCTTTTCAAGTTGGAAAAGATGAAAAGAATAAGGAATCAAATCTGGATGATGTTGATGACGTAGAAGCAAACTTCATGATGAGATTGAAAAAGGGCACTAGAAAATATAGAGGTAAGTTACCTTTCAAATTTTTTAATTGTGGAAAGATTGGTCATTATGCTTCGAGATGTCATATCAAAGCATAAAAATATAAATATAAGGAGAACAAAGGTAAATTAGTTAAGAGAAGTTATTATGTTAAAGAAGATGCCAATATATCTAACGATGAATCTAATTACCCTAATGATGAGGATAATGAATGCTTGTTCATGGCTCTAAATGATGGAACTAATTCTACTAACTCTAAGAAATGTATGAAGGACAGTTTTGTAGAAACAGGTCATAATATTGAAGGAGCTATGGTGACTGATTTTCATGCTAGAGAAGACAAGAATAGCCAAATCACTGATAGTGGATGCTCAAATCACATGACTGGTGATAAGAGTAAGTTTTTTAAACTTGAAAAGTTTGAAGGAGGTATTGTTAAGTTTGGTGATGATAAATTTACTAAGATGTGTGGAAAAGATTCAATCATTTTTTATGGAAAGCATAATACAGATGATGTTCTTTATGTTAAGGGTCTCCAACATAACCTTTTGATTGTATGAAAAATGTGTAGCAAAGGATATAGCCTTATGTTTTAGGATGATGGTTGTGAGATCAGAAAAGGCTTTGGAACTCTGGTTGCTGAAAGAAGAAAGACAAATGGAAATTTTTATCAACTCAAAGGTGCTAATGGTATGTGCTCTATGACTCAAATTAATGAAAGTTGGCTATGGAATAGAAGAATATGTCACATTAATTTTGATAGTCTAGTAAGGATCAGTTCAATTCAAGCTATGAGAGATCTTCCAAAGATTACAAAGCCTATCAATGTTATCTGTAAGGAATGTTAGATTGGGAAGCAATCTACATAGAGTTTCAAAGTAAAAAAAAAACATGCTATTGGTCCTTAGGAGTTGGTGCATACAGACCTTTGTGGACCTACCAAAACAATAAGTTTTCAAGGTGATAGGTATTTCATGCTATTAATTGATGATTATTCTAGAATGACTTGGGTTACTTTTCTCAAAGAAAAATCAAAAGCTCTAGATAATTTTAAGGAATTCAAAGCTATGGTCGAGAATGAAATGGATATCAAAATCAAATTTTTAATATCTGATAGAGGTGTAGATTTCACCTCCAATGAGTTTAACAATTTTTGTGAAGTTCAAGGAATAAAGAGGCATTTGTCAGCCCATAGGACTATTTAGCATAATGGAGTGGTTGAAAGGAAGAATAGGACTATTCAAGAAGCAACAAGAATAATGATGAAAGAAGAAAACCTACCAGAAGTCTACTGGAGAGAATAAATTCATACTATAGTCTCCACACTTAAAAAAGCACAAGCTAGACAAACAGTTGAAAGACTCCCTATGAGTTATGGTATGGAAAGACTCCTACTATCAAATATTCAGAGTGTTTGGAAGAAAATGCTATATCTGGAGAGATGAAGAAAACTTAGGAAAGTTTGATGCAAGATCTAATGAAGGAATCTTCCTTAGATATTCTACAAAAAGAAAAGTTTACAGTGCTACAACAAGAGGCTGAAAAGAATTGTTGAAAGTGCAAGTTTCAAGGTAGATGAAGATCTATAGAAAAGCTCAGTGATGATAGATGGATTTGAATTAAATGAGTCCTCTTGTAGAGAAGAAGAAAAATATGAAGGCAACGAAAAAGAATTTTAGGTCAAAGAGGAATAAGCTCCAAAAAGGATCCTAAAAGCCCTAAGTATGTGTAGAAGAATAATTCTAAAGATCAGATCATTGGTCACAATGCAAAGGTGTATTGACAAGGAGAAAGGATACCATGACAACAAAACAAGTAAATATTGCAAGTATGAAGGTGTTTTCATTGATGTCAACTAGTTGTTGTCATTGATGTCAACTATGTCATGGAAGTTGGTTATTGATTGTATATGTTGAGGATATTGAGAAAATTGTAATAAAGAAGGTCTACAGGTATTTAGTGTATGTTCTAGGATGTGCTATGTATTGTTTCTATGCTTTTTCAAATCTAAGATATTGTTCATGGTTGTTAGTAGTTGTTATATCTAGAATTTTGGCTTTTGGATTGTTGTACAATGTGAGATATCTTCACTAGTCTGTGAATTGTGCATTTTAGTGTGTCTGGTTGTGGTTTGGGAGAAATGTAGTTTCTCTGGATTCCTCTATATTTTGGTTTCTTGACTTGCAGTTCTGAGAGTAAGTTGATGAGATCATGTTCAAGTGAAATTTGTTGTTTGAAAATATTGGATCGAGTTAAGGATGTGTGTACTTAATTGTGTTATTTTTTTGCACTGGTGTTGGTTGACCTTGTGTTAAACACTACTTACGGAGTTCAAGGAAGCATGTTGAGGCATTTTGGGACTCATTTAGGTCCTCATTAAGTATATGTTTGGGTCACTCTCATTCTAATTCCATAGTAGATGTTTTTGGCATCAACCTAATTTGAATTTGTAAATACAAATGGTGTATGGCTGACCTTTGATGGGTTTCAAGGTTGAAGATAGTATAAGTACAAGTTGAGATGATGAAATATAAGATATATGAAAGATAGATGTGAGATATGTATGTTAGATGTCAATTTGATTAGTATAGTGTGAATTTCCTATTAGGGTTCTGAAGGCAGTGAGCTGAAGGCATCAGACATCTTTCATGTGAGACTACAAGAGTGTGAGAAAATTATGGTGGAATCTCCATTACATTCAGATATTTTTATATATGTGACAATCCTCTTCTATCTTATTTGCAATTCTATGGCAGTGATCCCTCTGAAAGTGAGCCCTTGTTGGACAATGTGTCTTGTCTTAGCAGTGAGCCTTTTTGGTAGTAAGCCTTTCTGGTAGTGATCCTTTGTATTCAGTTTTGGAATTCTTAATATTGTGAGCTAATCCTCACCATGGTTTTTCCCTCATTGGGTTTTCCATGTAAATATGGTGTTATTGTGCGCATGGTTTTATTACTTTCTATTTTTGTTTCTACATTCAATGATTAAACACATTAACAGAGTAAAGGTTTTATGAATGCTTATTGATCTAAATTCTGGTGAAATTTTTAAAGGTTAAAAATTGCTACAATTGATTCAGCCCCCCTCTCAGTTGTCTTTTTCAACGATTGGTATCAGAGCTTCATTCCTTGGAAGAGCTTAACCACTTAATGAAGGTCCAAGATGGTGAACAAGATATACATTGAGTTCCCTAAGTTGTATGGCACCGACTACACTTTTCGGGAGACAAAGATGGAAGAATATCTGGAATACTATGGATATGATGTTTAGAAAGCTTATAAGACTCCCTACACTGCTCTTGCTAATGGTCCAAGTATTGTTGATGAGATCAAGGCACATGAAGCAAACAATAAAGAAAAATTTATTCTGAAGAATACTCTTTCACATTATGAATTAGTTAAAGTTATGAATTTGAAGACTACTAAATAGGTTTGGGATACATTGGAAAAGATCCATGAAGGAGATGAAAAGGCTAAAGAGGAAAAGTTGCAGAATTTCGAGGCACAATTCAAGACCAGGTGTGGTTGACTGAAGATGAGAACATTAAATCCTACATACAAAGAGTGGATAAGCTGGCAAGTGGAATGCAAGGACTTGGTGCAAAAGTGGATGAATCTAGGATAGTAAAGAAGATTCTTAGAACTCTTCCTAACACATATTGTGAAAAGGTATATGATATTGAGGAATTGTAGATTATAAAACCTATACTAAAGATCAGTTTTTGGGTACTCTAAGCTCATTTGAAATGAGAAATCCTAGCTTGATAAATGGATCAAAGATAGAAGTTTCTTTCAGGGCTACAAAATTTGAAGATCCAGATGAAGAAAACTTTAATGAAGTGGAAGCTAACTTTGTAAGAAGAATGAAAAAGGGCTTTAGTAAGTATCAAGGTAAGTTACCTTTCAAATGTTATAGTTATGGGGGAATAGGTCATTATGCTTCAAGATGTCCTAAAAGAGCTAAGAGGAATAAACATAGAGAAGGCAAAGAAAACAAAGGAAAGATGATCAAGAGAGCATATTATGTAAATGAAGATGTTGGTATTTTTGATGATGAGTCTAATTAAGGAGATTTTGATGATAATGAATGTTTGTTCTTAGCTATAAAAGATGAATCTACTTCTGCTAATACTCAAAGATATGTGAAGGAAAGGGATCCAGAGAAAGTTGAAAGTATTGTGGTCTCTGCTCTTCATGCTAAACAAGAAAAGAACTATTGGGTTGTTGATAGTGGCTATTCACATCACATGACTGGTGACAAAAGTAAGTTTGTTAAAATTGAAAAATTTGATGGAGGCTAAGTTAAGTTTGGAGATGATACTAGTGCTAACATTTGTGGGATAGGTTTAGTCAGTTTTGATGGCAAGCATAATACTGATAATGTCTATTATTTAAGGGTTTAAGGCATAATCTTTTGAGTGTTGGATAGATGTGTAGTAAAGAATATAATATTGTTTTCAAGGAGGATAAATGTGAAATAAGGAAAGGATTCGAAACCATGATTAATATTGGAAATAATTCTAACGGAAATATTTATCAACTTAAGGGTGCAGATGGACATTACTTTATGTCTCAAATTAATGAAAGTTGGTTATGGCACCGGAGGATGTGTCATATGAACTTTGACAATATGGTGAGAATCAGTGCAGTGCAAGCTATGAGAGATTTACCAAAAATCACAAAACCTATTAAAATGCTATTTGCAAGGATTGTTAGTTTGGAAAGAAAGCTAGAAATATCTTTAGGCCAAAGGAAAAATCTACTATCAAACTACTAGATTTGATTCATACAGATCTTTGTGGTCCTACAAGGGTGAGAAGTCTACAAGGTGATAGGTATTTTATGCTTTTGATTGATGATTACTCTAGAATGACATGGGTTGCCTTTCTTAGAGAGAAATCTGATGCATTAGAAAAATTCAAAGCATTCAAAGCTATGGTTGAAAATTAAATGAACATGAAAATTAAATTCTTAAGGTTTGACAAAGGTGGAGAACTCACCTCCAATGAGTTTAACATGTTTTGTGAAGTTCATGGAATAAAAAGGTAATTGTCTACTCCTAGAACTCCTCAGTAGAATGGAGTTGTTGAAAGAAAGAACAAAACAACTCAAGAAGTTGCTAGACCAATGATCTCTGAGTCAGGTCTACAAGAAGTTTACTAGAGAGAAGCAATTCACACTGTTGTTTATGTGTCCAATCGAGTTCAAGCAAAAGCTAATAGCACTAAGACTCCCTATGAGTTGTGGTAAGGAAAGATTCCTATTGTAAAGTACTTCAAAGTATTTGGAAGAAGATGTTATATCAAAATACATGAAGAAAACATAGGAAAGTTAAATTATGCAAGATGTGATAAGGTTATCTTCCTTGGATACTCTACTAGAAGAAAAGCTTACATATGTTTCAATAAAAGGATGAGAAAGGTTCTAGAAAGCACAAATGTTAAGGTTTATGAAGCATTGAAGAATTCAATTGAATTTGATGGATATGTATAAGATGAACCTGATTGCAAAGAAGTAGAAGAAGTTGTTGAAGAACAAGAAAACTAGAATGAAGAAGAAGCTCTAGAAAGAGTTCCTAAAAACCCTGAATATGTGCAAAAGAATCATTCCAAAGAATAAATCATCGAAGAAAAGAGAAAAGGAGTTTTTTCAAGAAGCAAAGCCGTTGTTGCTACTGAAATAAATTTGTGTTTACTTTTTGTGGTTGAACCTAAGAAAGTAAGTGAATCATGTAAAGATGAGCATTGAATGAGTGAAATGGAAGAACTTATGCAGATTGAGAAAAATAAAACCTCATAATTGGTTCTTAGACTGACAGATAAAAACATAATTAGATCAAAATGGGTATTCAGAAACAAGCTAAATGAGAATGGAAAAGTGGTCAGAAATAAAGCAAGGCTTGTGTGTAAGGGTTACTCACAAGTAGAAGGTATAGATTTTCAGGAGACTTTTTCTTTGGTGGCTAGAATGGAAGCTATCATAATACATATTTGCATTTGCTGCTCATAAGGATTTTTAAGTTTACCAAATGGATGTGAAGTCAACATTTATGAATGGTGAGTTAGAAGAAGTCTACATGGAACAACGGAAAGGATTTCAATTGTTAGAACAACTAGACATGGTACGCAGATTAAAGAATGCTTTATATGGATTGAAGCGAGCTCCTAGAGATTGGTA
>VDFB02296849.1:50657-92006 GCA_007258455.2 Sequoia sempervirens | reverse complement strand
CAAGGGCGCTTCTGCCTCTCTCCCACATCCCCACCATCACACCACTCTCGTTCAGAAAACAAGTTGCAAGACATTTTTTCTAAATGTGTCTTTCTCAGAAAACAATATCTTAGATTTATACGGTTGACTTTAGTGTTGTCTTTTTAACTCCGTGTTAGCACCTACTCTAAAGACTCAACGTGCCCAGCTGTATCGAAATGTTAGTGACAAATACAATTTTGTCTTAGAAAATTATTGGTAGTTTGATCCAGACACTTATGGTATATGCTTTGCAGTTGGCAAATCGGTCTCTATAATGTTTTGTCTCTCGCGCCATTTTTTGGAAATATCTGCTGGTTATACAAAGACTGCATGTACATGATTTTTTGGAAATATATGCTGGTTATATTTTGCACAGGCAGGAGCCTCAAAATTACTATTGTGGGAAAAGAAATGATGCCTCCTTTGCTCGCAGTAATCGTCTCATTTCCTGCACAAGGCCATGTCAATCCACTGATGAATTTTGCTGAGCTGCTGGCCATGCGAGGATTTTCATAACGTTTGTTACTACTGAGTGGATGGACCAGCGCCTTCTAAAAGCAGCTTCTAAAGATGCAGCTGTACGTGACCGTGAGGTTAAAGAAAGGGGCTTCAAATTTAGATTTCTGTCTATTCCTGATGGCTTACCACCCCAACACGGTCGAACTTCGCTTGCAGAGCTTTTCCTTGCACTGCAAAGTGTGGGCCCTGCTTTGGAAAGTCTGTTAACTGCAGCAGATAAGTCTGTCCCGCCAATCACATGCATTATTGCTGATAGCTTTGTCTCTTGCACAGCAGAGGTAGCTAAAAATTTGGGGGTGCCCAGAGTTGTCTTCTGGACTTGTTGTACTGCTAATTCCTTTGTTCAGGCAAATGCTAACTTTCTTCTTTCTCAGGGCCATATTCCAGTCAAAGGTATTTTTCATGATTTTTATTTTTAATTTTTGTTTCATTCATGCTACAACGTGAGCCTTATTGATAAAAAATAAATTTCGTACCTATTGCATATACAGTTTGTGTTTAATATTCTTTTATGGATTAGCTAGGAATCAGATTTAGAACTTTCTAGGAGCTTCTAAGTTGGGGTGTTTCATCAGTGGTTTATGGACATTTTTCGTGATTGGAGTTTTTAGATTTGTCATTAGAATTCAAGTGTGATTCATTTCTTCCGCATTTCTCTTGAACCATACTTTAAGTCTGTTTTTATGTTAATTTTTACAGTTTCTACAAATCATTGGTTTGATCTTGTGGAAGATTTGCGATAAATCTCTTAGATTTTCGTTCTTTAAACCTTAATGACATCTATGTATGTATAATTTTCTATAGTTTTGTAGATTAATATATTTTTTTTTTGATTTTTTTTTTTAATGAACATAAGAACTCAAATGAAATACCTAGTTTCGATGATCGCAGAGAAGATCAATAATACCAAAAGTCACCCAAATAGAAAATGTGAAATTCAAAATATGACTTTTTTTTCCAAAAAAATATATCTTACAACTGTATACATAACTAATTATTTTCAGCACTAGGTCGTCAGATTATTAACCTAGTTTGTATGTCACATGCTTGTACAATCGATAATAGAGCTTCGAAGTTCTTCATGCTTCACACTTGTTTCATCATATGGTATTTATAATTGCTACCAATGCTCTTTGTTTTACCTGTATCACTTATGTCGTCCTGTTTCTTATTTAGCTTGTTTCAATCGCCCTGTGATATCTTATCTTGAGCTTACTTGAGTTGGGTTTGTTTCACATCTAATCATTGAAATACAATTCCATATCGGACGATTAGGGGAGAGGGGCCCATAGTGGAGTAGGGATCAATAGTGGGGATAGAAGTAGTTCTTAGTAGTCCTCATAGTGGAGCACCTTAATATCCAATTGCAAAGCACTTTTTATCCATAAACATAAACTGACAAATCATGTGATGCCACATCAGCGCACCAATAAAATATGACTTAGTGCACCACTATTGATCTCACTTTTTTTTCGGGCCTTTTTGGATGTCTTGACAAAAAACATGCTAATGTGGCCCTAAAACGAAATATAGAAGCATGTGAGTTGCCAAATAAATGGTTGTACAAAATTGAGAGTGATTTGAAATTTCCACATAAGATTTTGAGAAACGTGAAGTTAGGGTGCTCCATTATAGACCCCTCTCCCCTAGTCTTTTCTAATACATGATGATCATTGTTATTGCAGTGGAGGACTTAAAGTCTAAAGAGAAACTCATCACATGCCTTCCCGAAAAAATGCCACCTATCAGGCCAACTGACATCGTCTCCTTCTTCCGGGAAAAAACATATCTCTGAAACAATTTACAGTGTCTATCTCTACGAATCCCGCATCCAAAATATAGCAGACTACGTGCTAGTCAATACTTTCGAGGAGTTGGAAGGAGGTAAAGATGAACAAATGGGTCTCAGTGTTAATGGATGCCCTGCTCTGGCAATAGGACCTGTGTTTCTTCCAAATTTCTTACAAGTTAGGAATTCCATGTACAACATGTGGGAAGAGGATAAAACGTGCTTTCAGTGGTTAGACGCTCAGCCGCAGGGGTCTGTATTATATGTTTCCTTTGGTAGCATTGCTATAAAATCTGAAAGGCAATTGCATGAACTGGCTCTTGGATTAGAGGCTTGTGGGTACCCATTCTTGTGGGTTCTTAGATCAGATATAGCAGAAGGCAAGCCTCTTGATTTGCCTGAGGGTTTCAAGGATCGAACCAAGGATCGAGCTCTGATCGTTTGTTGGACAAAGCAGTTGAAGGTAAGGCGTTTCTTACGCTCTGTTGCTTTTTGTACACAAATATAATAAATTCTCTAATTCAAAGCCTAGCATATTTTCTATTAAATAGAAATAAGGCTATAAGATTCCCTGCTTTAAATGACTAAATCTTGAATGGTTGCATCCATTGTTCTCTGATATTGTTGGTTCGATAGGATTAGAAATCCATGATTTATAGAGTTATATGTGCTCATAGTTCTAACAAATATGAATGGATTTCCTAAAAGCTTAAAGATTAGTGTAAATTCGAAATGATTCTAACGTTTGGAACAACAAAGAAGAATATTTGATTGCGTTGAACTACTAGAAAATAACTTTCAATCTCAAAGTGCTCCTTCCAACTCCATCCTGAAGGAAGAAATTGTTCCGATATAATAAATTTCTCCCTGAAAATTGGGTTGGGATTTAAAACATCTCAATCAGTAATACCAGCATTCAATAACAAGCCAGATCACCAACAGAGAATAAAGCTTTCTTTAAAATTTTAAATATCTTCTCGTAGTACCTATTACAGTTTTTCTTTCTGACCTTATACACACCATCATTCATTTTAAAAATGAAGGGAAAAATGATGTCACTAGCTTTTATTTTTGAATTCCAAAAGGCCATTCATATATTATAACCTTAAATTTATTTTAAATTAAGTTTTCTTATGTTTGTAGGTGCTTTCTCACCCTTCTCTTGGAGGATTCCTTACACATAGCGGGTGGAACTCTACTTTGGAGGCAATTAGTATGGGAGTTCCTCTAATTGGATGGCCTTATTTTGCTGGTCAGTTTATTAATTGTCGATTTGTAAAAGATGTTTGGAAAATCGGCTTAAACTTTGAGGGTGTTGATGTAGATGAATTTAAGTTGGTGACAAAAGAGGTGGTAGAAAGCACAATAAAAAATCTAATGGGAGGTTGTATTGGAAAGGAGTTACGGGAAAATGTTGTGAGGCTGAAAAAGGTAGCAAGTAGGGCAACGATGGAAGGAGGGACATCTTATACAAATTTGAACACTTTTGTAGAGGATATGCATAAGATAGCAAAATCAAAGGTATAAGGAGTTTCTAAATTTATGTTATTTTATCTTCTATAATTAATATTTTTTAATATTTTAATTTATTTATTATAAGAGATATCATTTATTAATATGAATGAAGTGGGAGTTTTTCTAAATGGCATTTTATGTAAATTCTATATTATTTTTGTGTTATCATACTACTTCAAGTACATTGAAATTATTTTATCTTTCTTTGTGTGTTCCTACTTTATCTTCATTGATGTTCAAATTTCTAGATCTATGTATATTCTTCCTTACTTCTTCGGCTTCAACTCTCACTCAACTCTCAAACTTCTCACTGAAATCTAAACTTTCATATTATTCTTACTTAGATGTTACATAGTTCTTTTTACTCAATTGTTAGATTGTGCATTGAAAATTAAACTTTGCTACTTCATATGTTTACAGATGTTTTGTGCTATTAAGATATATATCAACTCAGTTTGAGGTGAGTTCTATGTCACTCTTAATGGTGTCTAATATCTAGAATAATGCAATAGAAAAAGGTAGCCAATGCTGAAATTTTCATATTCTTAATGTAATCATCAAGTCTTCCTTTCTCTCTTACACCTTTTCCTTCATCACTCTAAATAATGAAAAAAGGGAAGCTCATACCTTTTTCTAGGTTCATTAAGTAATTTATTTAATGTCTCTAGTCTTGTCATGTGTGATATACAAAATTTTGGTACTACAAATTCAATAGAGAGATTACATATTTTCCATACACAAGATTAAATGAGATTGGTTGTTGAGGCACAAATACTCTCATATCCAAAATTCCTAGTGCCCACTAAGCTAATAAAATTAATGGATTTGGATTGATCTCTTCCCCAAGCTTTTACCTTAATACCTTTAAGGTAAACATTAAAATACTAATTTTTGGATGCCAAGATGGAAGCACTACGCTAATGGTGGTCTTTTATTTTCCTTTAGATTCATAGAAAATTAGAAGCCCCAAGAGCCATTGGTTGGGATGATCCAAGGAATTGAATACACTTTTCTAACTATGCTTGATAAAGTGGTACAACTTCATAAAACTAATTCTCAATTAATTTGTGGTGTCATTTAATGATTGTGATTTGATTGGTAATTTCATTTCTCATACACTAATCCTTAGATTCATGATCTTCACTTGGCCATCCATAAGATAAGCTCACATACTTTTACCTATTCCTATAAAGTTGTGTCATTAAGAGATAACTCATAATATTTTAATAATGTATATTATATGAACAAAATTTATGGTGATGCACAAGAGTCTTCCCTCCTATGAGACAAAATGGCCCCAAAAATATCATGTTTGAAATGGTGAAAATAGGTGTCTCTCTTACACCTTTAGGGTTTTGGACCTAAAAGGAGAGAGACAAATCTCAACACTTCACTCAAGAACAAAACCTTGAGATTCCAATGCAAAGGAGATTGAAATCTTGCAAAGGAGATTGTCCTAGGGGCTGAATTATGTCTAATGAGGGGTTCACCACAAAGTGTAAACTTGGAAAACACAAAATGTTGGAAAACACAGTGTGATATGCAAAATGACCTAGAAATGCAAGTAAAAAGTTATGAAAATAGAAATGTGCACCTGAGAAACTAAAGAAGGAAGAATAGAGGTCTAAAATCCTAAAAAATATACTTTGTGCTAATTGGGAATCATACGCCAAGTTGGGCGAATTAGTCTAGTTTCAAGTAAACTATGTCGAATCAGGTTTCAACCAAAAGGGTATCTAGATTTGCAAAAATCTCTGTTAGGCCTGTACAGTAGAACTCATTCACCAATAGTGGTGAATTAGTCCACTTCTACTTTTTTGGAAGTTCTATATTGGATCTTATGCCTCGCAATCTGCTCTAGTCTTTTTGACTAATTTTCGGATCTAAATCTATAATTTGCCACCTGTAGGACTTCTCCAAGCTTCTCCAAGACTTGATGACAACATTAGAAACTTTGACAATTTGACAACCTTTCTCCAACTTTGCTTCTTGACAAATTTTCAACCTAGTCCTGTAAATCACACACAAGAAGAGGGAAAAATGTTGTGGGGTTAGTGGATAGAGATTTTCCTTGGTCAAACCCCTTGTTGGTAATTAAACCCTTGAAATAGAATGAAATAGAATAGAGAATGATGAATGAACAAGAAATAATGTTGTAACTCACCAAACCCTAGCAATGAGGTGTTGCAAACATTTAAGTAATGGCTCCAATGGATGTGGACTTGGAATCTAGCTTGATGTTGATATATCTTGAATGCAATGCTTGTTTGAATCACACAATCCTACAACACAATTGTTAGCTCTAAAACAACAAGATAAACAATATTTGACATGATGATTAACACTTGAAGAATGCTCTTGAATGCTTGATAATTTTCCCTTGAAATGCCTTGAATGCTCTTGTGAATTCTCAACTGCTCTTGTGAACTATATGCATGAATATTTGAATGCTAGGTCACTTGATTACTTGTTAGGATAAAATGACTGAAAGAACCTTGTATTTATATTCAATTATGCAACAATTACCAAAATTACAACACTACAGGCTAACATTAAATCTTGGAGAATAAAAACCCGCTAGAAATTAAAATTAAATTTGAATTTTGAGCTAAATGGGACTCATTCACCACTCTGGGTGAATGGGTCACTCCTAAGGGGACTCATTCACCTAGAATGGCGAATGAGTCCCACCTTAGGAATTTGAGGTGGGTTTCAGGATTTTGATGTTTTAAATGATATTTGTCAGGATTATCCTCATAAATAAGGCCTGTGGATGCAAAATGGGGCCAATTAAATCAAAAGAAAGCCCAATTATTAATGACAAGCCTAGAGAAATGTGAAAGTTTGTTAGAGCACTTCACAACACTCTAGATAAGGCAAGATTAAGGTTGATTTTAGTTAAAATGGTATTTATTATGCTTAGTTAATTGATAAAACACTAGAAAAGTGTGAAAGTGTGTTACAACACTTCACAACACTTTTACAAGGCATTGGATTAAAATCTATTAGTTCACAAGGGCCTAAAACCTAGTGTGAATGTGTTAACCACATTACAACACTAAATCAATGCAACATTAAGTCAAAATCCACAAGAAGGGCCCAAATGATAGTGAAAATGTTCAGGATCCATTTTACTACACTACATTTAGCTCCCATTTTCATGAGAGGATGAACTTGCTTCAAAATCACACTAAAGTAGACAAACATGCACATCAAGAGGGGTCCAAATGTACCGATGTTGGCAAGATGAGATATAACAACCAAGAGGGGTGATCAAGCCCCTAGGATCAAGATACCATGACAAACCAACATGAGCACAAAGGAAAACACACGAAAATGATATAAATAACATTGATAAAGCACAAGCATACACTGCCAAAGAGAAGAAAGGAGAAAGATGAAATAAAAAGATCATATCAAACTTTGACTGTTTGTCCAACAAGATGCGGATCATATATAGGCTATTTATCTAAAAAGAAAAGCATACTCACTTTGAGGTGATGAAATTTCAAGTTGTCTGCCAGGTGAGAAGGCCTAAAAGGTGAGAAACATACACTCATGGTTGGTATGTACTCAGACACACACAAGTGGCTATGGGGAAATTCATGCCTCAGATTGGGTTGTCTACTCGAACCATACCAAAGTTATACCTTCTGGTAATTTTAATAAGGTGCCACACAAAAATGGTTTTCGAGCTTCATGAGACAAGAAAAAATTTCATATGCTTGGAGCTTATGAAAAAACAAGATGGCTCGACAAACATGCAAGTTGTGTTATGCAAGGTGGCCATATAACAACAAATACAAAATGCAACATGCAAAGAATGTTCAAAGGAGTCTTGTTTAGTTCATGTAAGGTCTTAACTTATGGAACATCGTGCCTAATGTCTCCAAGACAGGACCAATCAAAGAATAGAAGATTCACAACTTAGGGGTTGTAGTGTGTCACATCAAGCCACTAAGGGGAATGCAATATGCTAAGATAAATCACACTCATGAAGGAAATCACACCCAATGTCATCAACAAAGTGACAAACGCATCGTATGAAGCAAGAAGGCTGCACTAAGAACCAATAAAAAGGAAAAATGCAAAAGAATAATGCCAATGTATGCCCCCACTTTAAAGGAATTTCTAAACACCATATTGTGAGAAATTTCTTTAAAGTAGCAAATGAAAAATGCAAACAGGAAAGAAGACATGAGAGCCAACTTGGAAAGCCCTATGCCAATTCATATGTTTCTGAGTAAAGTTGCATCATGTAAAAGAAAGGAAAAAGAAAGGGGTTTCCACCAAAATGAAAAGACCAAACACATAAGGGATCTATGGATTTGGGGTTAGTATATATGTTCTTTGCTGCAATGTTTATAGGAGAGCTTAGAACTGTCATCATCCCCCAAATACATATAGTACTAGAAGAATGACACAAGGAGAGTGAAAACAAAGAAAAACCTTTTGGGTCAACATGGAAGAAACATGAATGTTTCGATGCCTTGTGTCATTCCCAAAAGGAAAACACAAGAAAAATGAAAAAGAGAAGATGAAAAGGAAAAATAAATATAAGAGAAATCCTTTTGGGTCAACATGGAAGGGATATAGGGTGTCTCAATGCCTTGCATCATTCCCAAAAGGAAAACACAAGACAAATGAAAAAGATAAAAAGAAAAAGAGATGCATGAAATAGAGAAGAATGAAGGTACACATAGATGCATGTCACAAAGAGAGAGAGAATCAAACAAAATGTCACAGGGGATCACAATACACACATGCAATCACACAAAAGAAAATGAAAAATAAATAAAGCAAAAGGCTAGTAAGGCAAACACTAGTCAACCAATGAGCAAGTCATCCACCTCCCAATCATGTTCATTGTATATTGAAGGCGATCAAATAGCCAAAGGGACAAGAAAAAGTTTCGAACTAGGAGAAGCACCAAGTTCCACACTTTTTGTAGGAGATTTGTTGAGCAAGCTCATGGAAGAGGAAAACAATGTATTCAATTCATTATACACCTCTTCGTCAATTTTAGCAACCTCGTCATCATCATCCAAGTTGATCACAATAGGAGGTCGTATGATAATATCCCTAGAAGAGTTCAATTCATGTCAGGTTCACCAAAGTGAAATGGTAAAATTTGTAAGCTCTCTTACACCTTTAGGGTTTTGGACGTAAAAGGAGAGAAACAAATCTCAACACTTCACTCAAGAACAAACCCTTGAGATTCTAATGCAAAGGAGATTGAAATATTACAAATGGGATTTTACTAGGGGTTGAATGATGTCTAATAAGGGGTTCACCACCAAGTGTAAAGTTGGAAAACACAAAATGTTGGAAAACACTATGTGATATGCAAAATGCCCTAGAAATGCAAGTAAAATGTAATAAAAAGTTATGAAACTAGAAATGTGCACCTACAAAACTGAAGAAGGTAGAATGGAGGTCTAAAATCCTAAAAAATCCATTGATTATGCTAACTAAGACTAATACACCAAGTTGGGTGAATCAATCCAATTTTAGTAAACCGTGCCAGAACAGGTTTTAGCCAAAAGGGTATCCGGATCTGCAAAAATCTTTGTGAAGCTGATATAGTGGGACTCATTTTCCAATAGTGGTGAATCATTCCACTTCTGATTTTTCAGAAGTTTTGAATTGGATACTATGCCTCTCTATTAGCCATGCTCTTTTTGATTGATTTTCGAATTTGAATTTATAATTTGCCACTTGTAGGACTTCTCCAAGCTTCTCCAAGACCTAATGAAAACTTTAGAAACTTTGAAAATTTGACAACCTTTCTCCAACTTTCCTTCTTGATAAATCTGCAACCTAGCCCTGTAAATCATACACAAGAAGAAGGAAAAAATTTTGTGGGGTTAGTGGATAGGGGTTTTCCTTGGTCAAACCCCTTGTTGCTAATTAAACCCTTGAAATAGAATGAAATAGAATAGAGAATGATGAATGAACAAGAAAAAATGTTGTAACTCACCAAACCCTAGCAATAAGGTGCTACAAACATGTAAGTAATGGCTCCAATGGATGTGGACTTGGAATATAGCTTGATGTTGATATATCTTGAATGCAATGCTTGCTTGAATCACACAATCCTACACCACAATTGTTAGCTCTAAAATAAAATGATTCAAACAATCTTTGATATGTGGTTGAAACTTGAAGAATTCTCTTGAATGCTTGATAATATGCCCTTGAAATTCCTTGAATTCTCTTGTGAATTCTCAAATGCTCTTGTGAACCATATTCTTGAATATTTGAATGCTAGGTCACTTGATTGCTTGTTAGGATAAAATGGGTGAAAGAACCTTGTATTTATACTCAATTATGCAATAATTCCCAAAAATACAACACTATAGGCCAACCTCTGATCTTGGAGAATAAAAAGTTGCCAAGAATTTAAATTAAATTTGAATTTTGAGCTAAATGGGACTCATTCGCCATTCTGGGTGAATGAGTCCCACCTAAGGGGACTCATTTTCCACCCTAGGTGAATGAGTCCCACCTAAGGGGACTCATTCACCTAGAATGGTGAATGAGTCCCACCTTAGGAATTTGAGGTGGGTTTCAAAATTTTGATGTTTTAAATGATATTTGTCAAGATTATCCTCATAAATAATGATTGTGGATGCAAAATGGGGCCAATTAAAGCATAAGAAAGCCTAATTATTAATGACAATCCTAGAGAAATGTGAAAGTGTGTTACAACACTCTAGATAAGGCAAGATTAAGGTTGATTTTAGATAAATTTATATTTATTATATTTAGTTAATTGATAAAACCCTAGAAAAGTGTGCATGTGTGTTATAACACTTCATAACATTTTTACAAGGCACCATTGAAATCTATTAGTTCACAAGGGCCCAAGACCTAATATGAATGTGTTAACCAAATTACAACACTAAATCAAGGAAAAATTAAGTCAAAATCCACAAGAAGGGCCCAAACAAGTGTGAAAATGTCTGGGGATCCATTTTACTACACTACAATGCCATTCCTTAATCCATTGGGCATAAAATTAGAGTTGAACATAGAAAAAGTTGAAACATAAGTCTTTTGAGCCCCATTAGCTGGCCCAAAAACAAAAATTAAAAACTATTGCTTTTGTAAACAGAGATTTTGGAATCCTATTGGACACTTACCCTTCTAGGGATTTTCACCTAAAAGGGAAGGAATAGGGTTAAAATCTATGTGGTGTTTACACTCAAGACTAATGAAAATTAAATGAATTATGTGTTATTAATATGTACTAATGCAATAATCTGAAAATGAAATGATATTATGATGCTAGACCTAGGAAATATGAAGTGCTAGAAAACACAGTGTGATATAAAAACATGAAATAAACAACCGAGAAATGCAAACAAAACTAGAAAGAAAGCTATGAAATAGAATGTGTGCACATGGAAGGTGATGGAGAGTTGACTAAATATTACAAAGACCTTTGGAATTCTGGAAATTCTGATGTATAAGCTAGATGGGACTAAGTCACCAGGTGGGGCGATTTAGTCCTACTTCCGAGAAAACTTTTTGAAACAAGAATCTGCCAAATGGGTGTCCAGAAATATAGAAACCACTGTTCAAGCTTTGGGGTTGATTTGTAATTAGAAAGTTACAAATTATTGCACTTAACTCCTAATTACAAAATTTCCTTAATCACAACAGAATTGCATGATTATTCTTTTTAACCATTGAAATTACAATAAGGTACACTTTAAAATCAATTATTGAAAAATAAACTAAATTGAACTAGAGATAAATTTAGATAGAAGAGAGGAGAATAATAAGGTAGGGGACAAAAGGATCACACACAAGTTGATAATGGAGTTCCTCCAATGAGGACTATGTCTTCGGTTTCGCTTCTCAATGTTGGGACTGCTTTATTAATTTTGCCAAGCAATGATATTGCCTTGTTACAATTTCCAAGCTTCAAAAAATTTCATCAAATTCCTCACAATCTCTCTCACTTTACAATTTTTGGTGTAAACCAACACCTTGCAAATCTACTCCAAAAATCTTCACACTCAATATTCCCTCCAAGTAATTTTTCCTTTGAGAAAATTCTATCTCCCAAGTCGATACTAAATCACTTAGCTTTTCTAATGCCCAAACACCCCATTTTATATCATTTTACATGCTTATTATGGTTGAAAACCATAATATTACAAATCTTCTAAAATCCCTCCTTTAAGAAAAAATCTCAAACAATTTTCCCATTTACAATGAAAGTATCTTTTAATAATCCCCCTTAATATTTTCCCGATGGATCTTATAATTGAGCTTTTACAAAAATATAATTTCCAAGAAATGAATGGCTATGATCCCCTTTTATCTAACCAAAATATTTTTATTGTTTTATTGTGGAGGTTATCCTTTTAATTAGGAGATTTAAATTAATTAAAGGAAGGTATTATTGATTTTACCCCATATTAAGGGTTTTATCCCTTTGTATTAGGGATGGGGTATAAAATATGGCTACTAAAAATCTTAAAAATATTTTAAAAGCCCTTTTAATAGCCCATTTCATTAAAAACCAATAAAAATCCTTTAAAAAGGAATGGGCTTTATGTTTTTCCCAAAATCCCCCTTTAATTTCTCCTTATTTTATGGTTTCTATACAATCTTCATGATTTAAGGCTTTAAATAAGATTTGGCCCCACCTTTTAATGCTTTAAATATAAATTAGCACCCATCTATATCAAAGTGCTTTCTTGGTCTAATGGCGGGGCCAGATCCTTGTAAGGAGTAGGTTGTGTGTTCAAATCCTCAACCAATATTTTGACCAAACATTCATGATGACTGTACCTGCTGACCGAAGGGTGCCACGTCATCGCCATGTGTCACTTGTTGATTTGTTGACATTGTTGTGTATGCTTACCACATGTCACCATAGGATTGTTCTACATCATCACATTTTGAACTTTCGACGTGTCATGTTTTGTGCTACCATGTCATCATGATGATATCATCATTTGACTTGGTCAACTCATTTTTTGGCAACTTTGATTGACCATAATGCACTCATATAGACTCCATTTTTGATGAAATGAACTCCATTGGAAAGCTCTTGCCAAGCTCTTCGCAATGATACCAATTTTGACCACTTTTGAAAACTTCAAATTTTTGACCTTTTTTAGGCCTCCTGAATTGCCTGTTGACTGGATCTTTGACTGCTCATAACTTCTACATACAAACTCCTTTTGATGCCATTCAAGTTGCACCAGGATCATGTCGACGAGCTCTACACAATGATGCCATTTTCATGAGATTTTGAGACTATGACTTTTCTCAAGTTTTCTAGATCCTCCTAGATCAAGGGTGGGACTAAATCGCCAGGAGGTGCGATTTGGTCCTCTTGCAGATTCTAGGAATCTTAGGATAGGATCCTATAACTTTAGGTATGCACTTGCTTTTGTAATGTGGGTTCGTATCTGAATCTTCACAAAATGACCTATAGAATATCTCTGAGCTTGACTTAGGGTTATGTTGACTTGAATAGATTGGATTGATTGAAGACACCTTTTTCTCACTTTATCCTTTGACAAATCTTCCTACAAAGTATACAAACACACATGAAAAGGGGGAAAAATGGTTGAGGGTTAGATTATAGGGGTTTTCCTTGGTCAAACCCCACTTTGGTAATCAAACCCTAGATAATAAATTGAAATGTAAAGAGAATGATAAATAAACAACATGAAAGTGTTATCAACTTACCAAACCCTTGTTGATGAAATCTGAATATATGCAATAAAGTGCTCCAATGGATGACTTGATTATGCTTATAGTGCTTGAATACTTGAAACATTAAGATAATTGCTTGAGAGAATGCTTGAGTGAATTAGATGTAAAATGAGGGGAAAAACCCTTATTTATACTTGATTTTAATAATTTTCCTGAAAATAACACATCACAGGCTGACCTCAAGGGTTAGAGGACAAAATCCTGCTAGAAATTTTAAAATTATTTTGATTTTTGAGCCAAGTGGGACTAAGTCGCCCAAGGTGGCGACTTAGTCCACTTGGGAAATTTTGATTGGATGTCAAGAATTGTAGGGCATTGAATATTGTTTAACAAGAATATCCTTAAAAACACACTTAAGGGGGGCCAAAAAGTGTATTAAAGGGTCATTTAAACATGAGAAAGGGTTAAATTAATGAAGACAAGTCTAGAAAAGCATGAAAGTGGGTTACAACACTTCACAACACTTTAAAATAAGACTTGGTAAGTGATAAAAAGGAATTATTATGATGAATTATGATAAGAAAAGTCTAGAAAAGTGTAGAAATGTGTTACAACACTTTGCAACACCTTTACAAGACATCTTAGAAGTCTTAATGAATTAAATATTCAAGACCTAATGTTATATTATAACTTTAAATCTATGCAAAATCAAGCCAAAATCCACTAGGAAGGCCTAAACATGAGAAAAAGTAGAAGGGTTACTTTTTCCGTGTCCACAGCTTTCTACCCTACATTGGTATATGTTAGAATTGGCTATGGACGCCACCCAAGATCTATGGACCAAATAGAAAGCACAAGAAGAGAGAGAAAGATTATGACAAGAATAAACTGTATTCAATGTCATTAATATGATATGCTGATTATGATTGATTACAAATGATAGAGACCCCTTGGTTATATAGCCAAGGTGAGAACATAGAAGGGCATAAGATTATGACAAGTGTCAGAATCTTATGACATGAGACAACTAGTAAAACTTATCACTCCACCAAATATGGAGAGATAATCACATGATGTGTCCACAAAAGGTGGAAATGATGAGGTGATGACATGTCAAGTCCACCAAAAGTGGAGATTCTCCAACAACCTCCTATGTGGTCCCTAAGTAAACTTAACTAAGGTGTAATTATGACCTAAGACAAGGTACAAGATATTTAATTACACCAACACCCCCCCTTAAGTGCAACTTAGGGAGTAGTGCACAAATGCAAACAATGCAAGATGGGTCCCGGCTACTAGGCCATGTTAGGTACCCATGTACAAACAATGCAATCAA
Source organism: Sequoia sempervirens (assembly GCA_007258455.2). Classification (NCBI taxonomy): domain Eukaryota; kingdom Viridiplantae; phylum Streptophyta; class Pinopsida; order Cupressales; family Cupressaceae; genus Sequoia; species Sequoia sempervirens. The sequence continues at coordinate 77,142 of VDFB02296849.1, read as the reverse complement.
AGCAATCTCTCACAAACGAGGAAAGGGAGAAAACCTCATGGGACAAAACTCCCCCTCAAAAGAGAGATGAAATACAAAATAGAAATGCTCTCAGTGAAGAATGAGAAGGTAAAAACCCCATGTGAGGAAAAAGACCCCCCCATAAGAGAGAAGTAGAAGAGAAGCAAGGCAGCCCCCCCTCAATGTTGAGTCTCCTGCAAGAATGGTAGAAGCTCGACATTGAATGCTGAAGATGATCCAATCTCGCCGAACAACGTTCCTCCCCTTAGGAAGAAACAAAACCAAGGATGTATGCAGGATATCATGATGGATGATGTGTGATGTCTCTGAAGCATGCTCAAGTGTCTCCATGTCGATGCCGAAAGCTGAACCACTCCAATCAGGCGTTCTAGGCCACACTGCTGAAGAGGAAAACCCAACATCTAGTAGAGAAGAATGTAGAGCACTATCCAAAGACAATGGTATCCCCTCTGAAGACAAAGAAACCTCCTCCAAATGTTGTCCAAAAGAATCCACACTCACGCCAAACTGTGAAGAATGATCATGTAGAGAATGAACAAGAGGGTCAAGGTGTTCCCTCACAACAACTGAAGAAGGTTCATCTTCATCAAAGAGAAGATGGATGCTATCAAGAGTGTCCTCCAAATCAGAAAGATGTGACTCCACAAACAAGTCTGAAATACCTGTTAGGAGGCCATCCAAAGTAGCCATATCTGAAAGACAATCAGGATCCTGCTGCACTGAATCACTAGGAGCCAAAACTGTAGCGACATAAGTATCATCAAGTACAACAGTCGATGGAGGAGATGAAGTGCATGGCTCAAGGACTGGATCTGATGTGAGTATGCCCAAGTTCAAAAAGCCAAATGTCTCCTCTGAATCATGGTTGTGATCAACAGTCGAAGGAACATCGTCATCATCAGAAGCAAACTGTGCAAAGGAATACAACCGAGATGAATGATCAACCACCCCAGTAGCAATGACATCTCTAGTCTCCAAGTCACGAATGATAACAGAATCAGGAGTGAACTCCACAGTTCTCCCATCTCCACCATGTGTAATCTGATAAATGGAAAGTAGATTGTTCGTCAAATGAGGAACACACAAGACATCCTGAAAAGTGTTCTCCCCAATGCTAATAGATCCCTTCCCTGTTACACTCATGTATGTATTGTTTCCCATCAAGATAGGAGACATTGAACAAGGCTGAAATGAAGAGAAGATAGTTTGTGAAGATGCCATATGATGTGATGCTCCTGAATCTAGAAGCCATCTCCCTGATCCTGGACTTGAATGAGCACAAAGAGCTTGTCCTTTATATCCTGATATATATGTTTGACCTTTGTCCTTTTTAGACTGTTTTGAAGTAGAAGGAGAAGAAGATTCAGACATTCTAGAAGGCAAATCAATGTGATTCTTTTTGAGAAGATTTTTCAACTCATCAATGTCCTTCTTATAACAATAATGTTCTTCATGTCCATCCTTCTTGCAATATGCACAAAAAGGTCTCTCCTTCTTAGATGATTTCTCTTTTGAAGATGAATCTTTATGTTCTTCTGTGGAATTTGATGTGGATTGTGTGTTCTTCTTAGGCTTGTTCTTTGTCTTTTCTTTGCCACTTGAAGACTTCTCATCCTTTGCAACCAAGGCATGTGATTTTGAAGACTTCAAAGTACCCATTTGAATAAGCTTATCTTGCTCCCTAGTGAGTTGCATAGCAAAATCTTCAAAGGAAGGCATCTTAAACTGACTCCCAAAGGCATTCTTTGTAGCATAGAAAGTAGACACAAACACTGAATATTCAGGTCCTAGCTTTGAAAGAACACTTAAGATCAATTGTGTATCTGATTTCTCAATTTTACAATTCTTCAATTGTGTTCTTAGTGACTTGAATTTGGTGATGAAGTCTTGTATGTTGTCAAAATTACATGGATTGAGACTGATTAATTCATTCTCCAACAAATGTCCTTGAATTTCATCTGTTTTCCCAAACAATTCTGACAATGTAGTCCACATAGCCATAGGTGTATCCAACTGCTCAATGTGAAACAACAACTCAGGAGAGACATACAAGCACAAATAGCCAATGGCTTCTTCACAACTATTCAACCACTTATTCTTTTTAACTTCATCATTTTGTGGTTCACCATCAAGCCCATGAACTATCCTATACAATATTTTTACTCTTAGCAATTTGTTCATTTCTGATTTCCATTTAGGATAGTTATAAGGTGTTAGAAGTGGAATTGTAGATGGCTCCATGATGAAACAAGAACACAAAGCAAGAGGAATGCAACCACACCACAAGAAGAATCCCCCCCAAATTCACTCAATCAAAGAACCGCCCAAGCAATATCTAATTTGGCACTTTATCAGTAGTGCGTTTACAATTGCCACTTGCCAAAAACAGCAAAGTGGTCTTTGATCTTGGTGCTTACAAATGCCCAAAATAGGCCACAGTATCAAGTACAATTTTTGGTACAAAATGAGATCAATCTGATCATACCACTGAGAAGTACAGGAAAAATCATGCACTTTCAAAAAAAACTGCACACAAAAATGTTACCGTAGGAGCAAGATATGAGCTCCCGAAGTTCCCAAAATGAGAACGAAGCAGCAACACCTATGAGAATCTGCAATTTCTGGAAAAACCAGGCACCAAAACCAAAAACTGATTGCACCAGTGCGTAGAGCACGAAATTTTAGCCCAAATCAAAAAAAATTGCTCGAAAAAAGGACTTAAAATGAGCAAGTTATGGAGCTTCAATGTTCGACTGCAAAAACAAAAAGCTCAATGGTGAGGGGGCAGAAATTTTCAAAACCCTGTTGACGTATTGCTGACGTCAACAGTTGAGGCGATTAAATTTGACGGTCTGATGGCTGTCACCGTCAACGTCAGCCTCCCTGCCGGAATATTCTCCAGTTGCCGGAATATACGCTGGACTGTGGACTTAAAATTGACGGTTGTATAGCCGTCTCCGGGTCGGCAGAATCTTCGGATTTTGACTGGCCGGTATTTTTTTTGACAGCCGGTGAACGCAGAAACACGTCGGAATTTTTTATTTTTGCCGGCCGCGGGAGATTTGATGTCCGCCGGTTTTGGATGTAGAGGGACCATGGGGCCACGGCGGTACGCCACGTGGCGAAGATCCCACTGACCGCAGGTACTAGTGTCAGTACCTCTGCGGTAGTGCTAATAAAACCCGCAGAAAATAAATTCAGCCTTTTTGTATTATTTTTAAAACTTTTTCAAATAGATTTTTACAATGAAATTTAATCGATAGAAACGAAATTTTCCAAAAATAATTTCAAAAAATTTCGGACAATAAATTAAATATTTTTATTCTCTGAAATCGTACCGTGGCGCAATAATGACGACCTGGGGGCTGTACGGCTCTCGGATAAAAATTTTTTTGCTTCACCGGATGACTTGCTCCGAATCGGACGATTTGACAGTCGATCTTAGGGTTTTTGGCCCTTCTGGACGCGATGGCAGGGTCGGATTTGACCCAAAGTGCTCCAAAATTGCAGCTACCTTCTGGATCTGGCAACCACTCTTAGCTTCAAACCCTCATAGATTTGGCCTCGTATCTCCGATTTGGACGAAACAAAAGGCAAAATCAACTATCTCGAACCTTCCGGACGCAATGGTGAGCTCAGATTTGCACCAACAAGCTCGGATTTGAACCTGCAACAAAGAGCCACGAACGGAACCTCCTCAGATCTGGAATCTCTCTTCAGAATAAGACTCTCCAATGGCACCCAACACGCTCTGATACCATGTTAGAATTGGCTATGGACGCCACCCAAGATCTATGGACCAAATAGAAAGCACAAGAAGAGAGAGAAAGATTATGACAAGAATAAACTGTATTCAATGTCATTAATATGATATGCGATTATGATTATAATTACAAATGAGAGAGACCCCTTGGTTATATAGCCAAGGTGAGAACATAGAAGGGCATAAGATTATGACAAGTGTAGAAGCTTATGACATGAGACAACTAGTAAAACTTATCACTCCACCAAAGATGGAGAGATAATCACATGATGTGTCCACAAAAGGTGGAAATGATGAGGTATGACATGTCAAGTCCACCAAAAGTGGAAATTCTCCAACAACCTCCTATGTGGTCCCTAAGTAAACTTAACTAAGGTGTAATTATGACCTAAGACAAGGTACAAGATATTTAATTACACCAACAAGTATAAAATTAAAACACATTGTTGCTAAAACTAATACTATATTGAAATTGATAAAATAAAATAAAATAAAATGTTACTTTTACAATTACAACCAACCAAGGAAAATAAACTAAAAGCTATGCTACCATTTACATGGGAAGGCTAACAAAAAACCATCCAGTAATATTACAAAATAAAATTTCCTTGATCAAATTACACTATGAAATAAATAACACGTGGCTATTTATCTCACACACATCATGATTTAAAATTATAAAACTTATATCTTTTTAGCTTCAAAATTATATCATTGGGATTATTGGCTTTCCTTGATCTTTTTCATAATGTGTACATTGATTGGTGATTAAAAAGGGTGGGTGAAATAATCAATATGATGAAACATTTAGTTATACATGTGGATGAGTAGGCCTTGTGACTTGTCATAATTTATTGTATCTTTATTTTGTTGTCTTCCATCTTTAACACTTAAGATAATATCAAATTTTTGGTTCAAAATAACCATGTTACCCAAGAATTATTTGAATTTTTATCCAATCGATTCTTGGGTATATGGATTAATGATTCCATCCTTTGAGAGTGATTTCTCATTGTTGCAAAAATCTAGTTCATCATTCATCCAATTTTCTTCCTTAAAGAGAAAATAAACCTCATCTACAAAGGAAGACAAAACCATGATATTCATGCTTGAGAGAACATTAGCTACTTGTGAGGGTATGGAAACACAATATAGTAAAATAACACAATAATAATGCATAAAACACAAAAAATATATACTTGAAACACCTCCTAACCCCATGATTGAGCCAATAGGTTGTAGTCTAAGCCTATTGATATGCTCTAGATGGCTAGAAATGTGGGTTGCTCTAACAAATTGTCAACATAATATTGTTATAATGGTAAATTATGGAAGCATAATGGAAGCATAAGGTTACTTGTAATGAACTAGATAGAAATGGAGGATGCAATCTTTTATTTATAGAAAGAGACTCAAGTGGACGAAGGGATGGGATCTTGCAACAAGATCAATGGATCATGTTGAGAGATGCTCTCAAGTAAGAGGGAGAGGAAAAGTGTCATATGAGGGTTAATGGAGAATGGAGGCTTAAGTGAAGGTGATTGGATAAAATTTTGGAGGATTATGATAGTATTCCTAAGAGAGGAAAATCTTAGAATTTTTGCTTATCTCTAGGGAGATAGAATTTAAAATTAGATATTATGGGTGTTAGAAAGATGACCCCATACAATGTGAACTGAAAAGGTGACATTTGTCTCAAATGAGTGAATGAGGGCAAGATGAGGATCTATTGGGTAAATGTGTAGGAAAGAATATGGGGAATGATGGCACATGGCAGGTGATAGACTTTTAAAATTGAAGAAAATGTTTAGTGGGAATTAGAAGAGGGAAATTAATTAATCAATCTAGGATCAATTAATTAATAGGTTTTTAGAATAAATAAATAGCAATGAGTAAGGTTATATTAATTAAATAATTTAACCTTTATAAGAATAGGAAAAATAATTAAATAAAAAATTAATTAATTTTAAAGAATAAGGAAAAATTTAATTAATTATGAGATAATGAAGTTTAATTAATTAAAATTTTAAATTTTAATTAATTTATAACAGAAAGTCAGATTTGGGGTGTCTGAATTTTTCCCATATTTGTTATAGCATTTGAAGTAATGTTGCATCAAAGAAGATTAAAATTTTCTCCAATTGGATTGAAGGAACAAGAGGTTATGCCCAGTTGAGAAACCAACCGAAAGAAGAAATTTTTTGAAAAAAATAGTTTCGGTTGGTTTCGCAAAAAGGTTGGTGTAGAACCTGGGTGAATTGGATGCATATGTACATGCATGATGAGTAGGAGAGAGAAATAGAATGGTGGTGAAGGCAAGGAGAAACATCGCTAGGTAAGATGAATCCTTCTACACACATAGGAGATAATATTATGGTTAGGGGCCTATAAATATGCCCGTGAGGTCCATAACAGGTCATTTTCACTTGTATATTTAGAGAGCAGAGGCAGAGTGAATGAGAAGGAGATGGCTCATATTCCTTATCATTTAAAGAAATTTTGGGATAGTACTAATGACCAATAGAGGTAGGTGATTGGGTAAGTACCTCAACCAACAAATTTTCAAGTAGCTAGGGGGTAATAAATGAGTGCAGAATAGGGTATGAATAAGGAACAAGCTTAGGCACAGTATCATGAAACTACACTTAAGAGCATGATTTTGGTGCCTATGTTTGATGAAACAACACTTGTGCCTAAAATGGTGTTTGCACCACAAAAACATGCCCACATATCAGTAATCAACAATTTTGGTGGAAAACACTCTTATGCAAGAAATTTTGCTTGTGTCGAGTAAGAATGAACTTGTGCATAAAAATATACCTACACTAGGTAAGAATACACTTGCGCATAAAAAAGTTCCTATGCTAGGTAAGAATGCGCTTGGACATAAAAATGTGCCTATGGTAGGTAAGAATGTACTTGTGCATAAAAATGTGCATGTATCAGGTAAGAATTCACTTGCACCTAGAAAGATGATTACATGGGCTAGATTCATGCTTTTCCTAAAAAAGCAATTATGTTGGTGGGATTTTAGGGGGGAGAGACTAATTTTGAGAAAGATTGACATTGGGCACTAGATTAATGCAAGAGGATTTTTTGATGTTTCTATCATGTGAGTGGAAACTATGAGTGATGACACAACTAAGGTAATTGTATGACTTGGAATTTCAATTGTGAAATTGAATGATAAATAGTAAACAAAATAATTCACAATCAAAAGATCATATCAATAAAGAAAATAAAGCAAAATGAATCAAATGAAATGAAAACTTGCACACACATAAACACACAATTTATCCTAGAATAGCTCCATTATTCTCTATTCACCTTGGACAATGTTGTTATAGTACTTTCTCTTAGGTTTTTAGTAGCAAAATAACATAAAGCATTGTAATAATTCAAGTATAGTTTCTCTGCATGATCTAAGATGATGAATGAATTATAAGATGGTTCAATTTATAGATTTTGGGGACACCAATTGACAACCAAGATGAGAGGAAAGACTGAGAAGATCAATGGTTTAGGATTGATGAGAGGAATTGATGGAAAGTTAAGTGACTGCATGATTCCAGGTACTTGATTGTATGGATGAGTTAAGAGGATTGATTGGAGTGATAATGAGACTAACAATTAGTGGATTGAAATGATTGCTTAGTGAACTCGACATGAGTGAGAGTAGACTAAAATGTATTAAAGAATGGGCTGAGAGTAAATCTCAATCAACTAGTGAGGTGGACTTGCATGAATATTTAATAATTAAATAAATTTAACTATTATTTACATGTACAAGGTGGAAATAAACAAATAAAATAAATTATTTTATTTATTTTGGAAAAAGATAATCTTGAGCAATAAATAGTTAAATTAAATAATTAAAATAATTATTTAATTTAGGAAGTGAGACATGGATAATTAATGAAATAATAATCATTTGTTTAATTAATTTGAGAAGAAAATGGATAATTAGTGAGTTAATTAAATAACTTAAAATTATTTAATCAATCATGGAAGAGTAAATAATAATGTGAATTAATTAAATAATTTGAAATTATTTAATTAATAATGGAGGGAGAATTTAATAATAATTAAATAATTTAAAATTAATTAACTATAGGAGATGATATTAAAATAATTAAATAATAACATTATTTAATTAAAATTTGAAGAATAATTAGTGTGATATATAGTGTTGAGAAAAGTTAGTTGATTTTCAAGTGTCAACACTTTTCTCCTCTTCGAGGTAATACATTTTTATAGCGTTGTTTCAAAGAAAGTGAATGTAATGTCAAAAAATGTACACCCTTACATTTTCACACTATGTTTGCATCCTCTTAATTAATTGGACTTAATTAAGCCTTTAATTGGCCCAATTATGCATTCATAACCTAATTAATTTCATTTTTTGAAAGGGGGACCCATGTTTAATTAATGTCTGTACTTATTTACACATCTTGGAAAATGTGTGTCCTAAGTTTAGGGCCTAGGACCTGCCCAAGGGCGAATGGGTACTCCTTAAGTCTTGGATCCCATTTTTAAATGTTTTTTTGGAAAAATTTTAATGATGTAATTTTAAGTTGCAAAGGTCGGCTTGTGATTTTTAATTGTCAAGTACTTAAGGAAAAAACTATAAATATAGGGACTTTTTATCAATTCAAATCTAACACACTTTATGAAAGCATTGCAAGAGCCAAGATTATTTTCAAGAGCATTGGAGAGCAGATTAATCAGTCATTTATTGCAGCAATCAAGATTCTATCATGATGTCACTATTTATGCATGTTCATGAATGTTTTTGAGCTAACATTGTATGTAGGTTTCAAGTTTCAAGAAAGCATTCAAGCATTAAGATCTATCAAGCAATCAAGTCATTGCAAGAAAGATCCAATCCTTGGAGTGATGTGTTAGAATTAAGTGTTCTAAGGGCAACCATTAAAGGTTTTGGTGAGTTGTAACAAGATTTTCTCATTTATCAATTCCTCCATTGTTATCATTATTTTATTATCAAGGTTTAATTACCAAACTAGGGTTTGACCAAGGAAAATCCTTATCCAGTAAAAAGAAAAAAAATTCTCCTCTCTTTGCGTTTTTAGATTTGTAGGTGAAGAAGGATTGAAATTGGATCAAAAGTGCAATTTTGCAAAGTTGTCAAAGTTGTTATCAAAGTTGTTAAGACACAGAAACTCAACTACAGGTTTTATTTTTGGATTTTTGATAGTCAAACTTGGGGGAATCAGAAGCTTAGATTTGGGAATTGATGATTGTAAAAATATTTTTTAGACCCTTGTACAGAGACCCATTCACCCCTAGGTGAATATGTCCTACAACAGGGCCTGGAACCCACTTTTAGAGCTAGGAAACAACCATCCTAAACTTCTCAAATCTGCTAGTTAATTTGTGTTTCTGTTAGTGTTATCATAATACTTTATGTTTAAAGTGTTAGATCTCATAAGTTTGATTGTTAATGCACTTTTATTCTTCTCCCAAAAATGATGTTCAATCATTTCTGTCATAAGGAAGTTAAAGTAGCATAGTGTCCCAACCTAGGGTTGAATGACCTTGAGGGTTGCAAGTCAATTCTATTCATTTTTTGCACTATTCCTCTTCCTAATGAACATGGAAAAGTTGGACTTGTGATTAGGTGGACACCCCCTTTTTCATTTGGCATAGGTTCCTCACTTCACATCACATTTTTAGGTCTTCTATCCATCTCCCTGATTTTCCTATGTTTCATTTTGGTGAAGTTGACATTGTACATCTTAAATTTTGATTTGGAGACATTCAAAATTCTAGATCTAGGTTTGCATTAGTATACTTTGCATTGAATTTAGGGTTTAATTTTTCATGTTTACATCACTCAAATTCATAAAAAATAGAAAAATTGCATTAAATTGGCATACATCTTGCATTATAGTTGCATCTAGTGTGTCCTTCAATCATTTGGATTCAAATTTCGGTCCAAAATTGTATTCCAAATTTTTTTCACTTTTTTCACTATTTGCACTTGCATTAAGACACCTAAAACTAGGAAAATGAATCATAGAATTCATAGTCTACAACCTAAAACAAAGAACTCAAACATCAAACCAGAAACAAAAACTTAAATTTTTCCAACCCCTATACAAAGACCCATTCTCCCTTAGGTGAACCTATCCTTGCATTGGTGATTTTTTAGATTTTAAGGAATCATTTTGTCTTTGTTTGCTTCATTTCATTCTGATGTCAGATCTGTGTTTCAGTTTCAAAAAATAGAAAATTTTGTACTCTCTTACATTATGTTTAATTGGTCAAATTAAGTGCATTGTTTGAAATAAAAAATGACATTAAAAATATATCATTCTTAGGCTCTCTACACCTTAATCAATCATTTATCAAATCTAAAATATTGCATTCACATTTGCATTTTAACAACTTCATCATGGATATGTGTTTTGGTAAAATATGGGTGTCCTTAAGATCTGAGGTATACATTTCAAGTTGTGTGTTTGGTGATGACCCTAATGCAATTGAGCCTATTCATGAACCTTCACCTCTTAATGAATGTCCCCATTAGATGGACATCTTAGGCCAAGATGAAGATAGCATGCAAAAATTCATGCAATAATCCTTACACAACCTTGAGAATAATGTATCCTTCTATCCATCCATGCAAACACCTCCTATAATCCCATAACTTGATATGTTCAACCTTTTACATCCTAATATTGAAGCACAAAGCAAGTCTCAACCATCAATCATGAATGAACTTGTTAACAAGGACAATAGTGATAGTCTTCTTTCTTATGCTCATTTAGTTACTGATACACCCATTAAATTAGAAGAGAGTTATGGTCAAGGGTGCTGCCACAGTAATGGGTTACACTTTTTGGGACATTCTGATTTTTGTTGAAATCACATATTTTTAGAAAATATAATTATTTAAGTCTTGAAATATTCCATTTAAAGGATTTTAATTGAAGAGGGTTTTATCAAACACCCTTAGATAAAACCCCCTTGGATAAAACCTTGCTAGTTTTAAACCATACCTATATTGGAGTCTCCTCTGCACCTATCAAATGTTGATAAAAAACCACTTTTGATTTACCTTTTGGGGGATCAAATGAATTCATTTAAAATTTATGCTTTGTAAGCATGTAGAACTTATTATAAGATTCACAAAAGTATAATTTCAAATATATTTAATTTAATTATTATATTTATTTTTTATTTCTTTTGAATGTAGGATTTTCACCGAAGATCAAACTCTTCATTCTGCACATGTGGAAAAATAGTAGATTAGCAAAAAATCCTAAAAAATATCTATGCTCTTGGTATTGATGTCCTTGATCCAACAAACTTTTTTTGAATTTTGATACATACAAAAAAGTTATCCGCTATATAGTAAACCTATATCTAAATTGTAATTGGTTTGACTTCAAAACTTAACTAAGAAATAAATATTTAATAAAATGTTGTGAAACCAAATGGAAGAGATAGATATCATAGTTATAAATCTAAATTCAAAAAAAAAAAATCCTTCATAGAAAGAAGTTGTGTTATACAATAAACATATCTCTTTCAAAATGTTATTTACTGTTAAAAACCAATTATTGAAGGAGATGGAAAAAGAAATGCAATTTGATTCCAATATTTTAAAAAAATATATTTAGAAAATTTATAGACAAAATGTCACAAATAACTAGTTTGCATCATCTTCAAATTCCTCATGGTTTAGCAGCTATACGTGTCTGAAAGTGAAGATTTAGTTTAAAAAGTTCAATTCAATGTCAAGTTTGGCCATAAATGTTGGAAAATGTGCCTCAATTTGCTGGCTTAAACCTATGTTAAAGACTTGGAATTTTCCCCCTTTGTTTGGCTTTCATTGTCGGCCTATTGCCAAAATCTTGAACCTTGAAATCTAAGTCACGGGGTTCTAAAAGTTTATAACTTGGTGACATTGTGTTGGCCACGGGATCATTGGATTTCTTAACTTTGGAACTCATGTCGCAGGGTTCAAAAGTTCCATAACCTCTCGACGTGGTGATCTCCTTGTTTTCGCAGGTTTCATGATTTTCCTAACCCCCAAATGAAGGTTTTGAAGTTTGGGTTTCTCCTGACTTGGTGTCATGACTGATGGATGGTGGGACCGGTCTACGTAGATGGTGACATCAATTGTATGATAGTGACATGGATGTTGCATGGATAGTGGGAGCCTCATGGAATGACTGATAGACTAGTTCAAAATTCAAAGTGATGGATGAGTGATGTGCCGACAAGTGGCACAGTTTCATTTGTTGATTTTACATCATTGATGTAAATCCATGATCATTGGTCAAAAGCTTTATTTTCTGTTAGTGATATATTTGCATTAAATGCATGATCAAACTCAGGGGTTGACAGAGTGCAAATATGGTAATATTCTTTGTAATCAAATTTAATGCTGGCAACTTGATCCGTGTTGGATGGCGATCTGTGGCTCGAGACGAAGGAAGCATGTTGATGAAGATAATGAAATTAATGAAAACCTAATGGTGGTTGAGTGGTGATATACTGTATGCTTTTCGAGCATTGTAATAATGTGAGGTGAGCTATAGTCTATGAGTGAGGTTGACCAAGGGGATTGTATTGTTGCTATGACTTAACATCTGAGAGTGAAGTTTGTAACTCTATATGTAATTTATTTATTGTAATACAAAGTGACTTTACCAAGTGGTGTGTGGGTTTTTCTCTCGTAAGGGTTTTCCCATGTATATCTGGTGTTATTTTTGTGTATGTTTCTATTTTGTCTCTCCTTTTTCTCTATGAATGTGCATCTCAAATGTATGTAACTTGTTAAATGAAAGTTTTTTCACTTCTTTCCTGAGGATTTTGCATTTGGAAGGTGTTTTCTGCACTGTCTCTTTTCCTTTCAAGTGGTATTAGAGCTTACCCAGTTGTGCTATCCTTGTGAGTAGGGCTAGTTTTTTGTGCTCATCCTATTTCAGTGGGAGTCTTGCAAAAGAATTGGTTGTCTTGTTTACTATTTGAGATGGAAAGTACATCAGGAAGAGTAGAAATTGAAAAGTTCAATGGTGGAAATTTTGAGATGTGGAAACTCAAAATGGAAGAATTGTTGGTGGATAGAGACTTTTGGATTGTTGTGTCTAAAACTATGCCATAGAGTATGAAGCAAGAAGATTGGGACCTCACGAATAGAAAAGCTAGAGGGTTGATAAGAATTTGTCTAGCTAATTATGTACTCTTGAACGTCCATGAGGAGAAGACTACATCTTCATTATGGAAGAAACTTGGTGACATTATCAGGGAAAGTCTTTGGTGAATAAGTTATTCCTGAGGAAGAAGGTGCATCTATAACAGACCATCTGAATTCATTTAATACGATTGTTGCTTAGTTGGTGTTTGTGGGTGTGAAGATAGAGGAGGAGGATCATTGTATGCTTCTATTATGCTCCTTACCCAACACTTGGGACCATCTGGTAATGACTATTGGAAGTACAATAACTAATTTCAAGATGGAAGACTTGGTTGCATCACTGCTGTCAAAAGAAATGTAGAGGAACTCTTCTGAGATGGCCAAGGAGGCTCTTGATATTTATGGTAGATCAAAGGAGAGAAGTAAGAAGAAAGGAAAGAAGTCTAAATCCAAATATGAAGGGAGATCAAAGTCTCTTGGTAAGAAGTCTAAGGTGAAATGTTGGAACAATGGGCATACTAGTCATATCCAAAAGGGTTGTAAGGAGGAGAAAAAGAAGATGAGTAACTCTTCAAACAATGGCTCTTCTCAAAGTGATGCAAATGCCTTCATTGTAGCCTTGGCGACTCAAGCATTAGGTGATGTCTGGCTGATTGACTCAGGTGTATCTTTTCACATGACATCTCATAGAGATTGGTTCACCAACTATGAAAAGTATGCTCGTGGAAAGGTGTACTTGGCAAGTGATTCAACTCTAGAAATTGTTGGCCATGGATGAGTCAGAATCTAATTCCCTGATGAAAGAATTAAAGGGATAGATGGCATACTGCACATACCAGGTTTGGCTCATAACCTACTTTCTATTAGTAAGCTAAATGATGTTGATGTGCATATTTCTTTCTCGAGTGGAGGCTATAAGATGACTAGAGGCGCAATGGTGCTGGTAAATGTTCCTTCATTATTGAAGTCTAGATATTATGTTTCTTTTATTGATGATTATTCAAGAAGGGAATTTGTGTACTTTATTAAGAGTAAATCAAAAGTGTTTAGTCAGTTTAAAGAGTTTAAAAACTTGGTAGAAAATCAGATTGGGAGGAAAATTAAATGCTTGAAGATGGATAATGGTGGTGAGTTTTGTTCTGCATATTTTGAAAGGTACTACAAAGACCATGGGATTAAAAGGAATAAAAATATGCCTTATATTCCATAACAAAATGGAGTTGTTGAAAGGTTAAACAAGTCACTTATGGAAAGAGCGAGAAGTATGTTGAGCAGTGCTGGTCTGGAGCAAAAGTTTTGGGCCGAGGTTGTGGCTACAACATGTTGGTAAATTCTTCACCTTGTTCAACTCTTGTTAACAAAATACCTTTGGAAGCATGGTCTAGTAAGAAGCCCTCTCTGAGACATATTTGTGTCTTTGGATGTGAGACATATGCATATGTGCTAAATGAAAAGATATCAAAGTTGGAGAATAAGGCTATCAAATGTATCTTCATTGTCTATGACATTGGTGTGAAAGGATACAAGCTTTGGAATCCTATTACTAAGAAGGTTTTGTACATTAGAAGTGTAATCTTTCATGAGTTGAAGCCTTCAATAGCCGATCCACAATTAGAGATAGATAAAAAGAAAAAGAAGAATGATGTAGTTGAAATGCCTCGAACTCCAGAAAAAGAGGAACTCTAAAGTGTAATTGAAATTAAGGAGAGTTCTAGTAGCTCTGAGAGTTTTGAAGAAGAACTAGAACCTCAGCCTCACCTTGCGAGGAGGTCTACACGTGAAAAGCGTCAACCTGATAGCTATGGATTTTCTATGTTGGATTCGAACTGTGCCCATGCTTTGATTACTAGCACTGATGAGCCTAGGACTGTGAAAGAGGCAATTAATATTCCTGATTCAAATTCTTAGTTGGAAGCCATGAATGAAGAAATGGTTTCATTGAAGAAGAATGAAACCTGGGATTTGGTAACCCTTCCTAAAGGACGTAATCCTGTTGGTTGTAAATGGGTATTTAAGAGGAAGACTAGTCTAGATGGCAGTGTTGAAAAGTATAATGCTCAGTTGGTCGTGAAAGGTTATTCCCAGGTAGAGGGAATTGATTATGGAGAAATATTTTCTCCTATAGCTAAGTTGGCATCTATTAGATTTCTTTTGTCACTTGCAGCCGTGTATGACTTAGAGATCAAGCAGATGGATCTAAAGACAAAGTTTCTTCATGGAGAGCTGGAAGAAGAAATCTATATGTCCCAACTAGAGCACTTTGATGAAAAAGGTAAAGAAAGCTTGGTTTGCAAGTTAATGAAATCTTTGTATGGTTTGAAGCAATCACCTAGAATGTGGTACCAAAAGTTTGGCATGTTTGTGTTGTCATTGAGATTTGTGAGATCAAAATATGATCATTTTGTTTATTATAAAGCTCAAAATGATTGTGTGCTTATTATTACCCTGTATATGGATGATATGTTATTCGTAGGAAATAGTAAGATTATGATTTTTGATCTTAAATCTAAATTTTTTGCAAAGTTCGAAATGAAAGATCTTGGTGCAGCAAGGTATATTTTGGGGATGGAAATAAAAAGGGATAGAGAAAGTAGAAAGCTTTGGCTCAGCCAGAGTAAGTATATCAACACTGTCCTGGAGATATTTGGGATGACTGATCATAAGCAGCTAGTTGTTCTAGTGTTGCAGGGAACAAAGCTATCTATTGAAGACTATTCAAAGTCTCCTACTGAGATGGAGGACATGACCAGGGTGTCATATGCAAGTGTTATTGGTAGTATAATTTACTCAATTTTTTGTACTAGGCTAGACATTTCCCAAGCAATGGGAGTTCTTAATTAGTTTATGGCTATTCCAGGAAGGCCGCATTGGGATGCTTTGGAGAGGGTTTTTAGATATTTGAAGGGTACCTCAAAGTTTTCTTTGTGTTATCATGGCAACTCGATTGGATCACAAAGATCTCTTAGCATTCATGGATATGTGGAATCTAATTGGGTAGGGGACGTTGACAACAGAAGATCCACTAGTGGATATATCTTCATGTTATTTGGTGGAGTAGTCAGTTGGATGAGCAAGCGGTAGGTTGTAGTCGCTTTATCTACTACTGAGGCAAAGTATATGGTAGCAACACATGCCTACAAAGAATCCGTTTGGCTTAGGAATTTATGTTCAAATATTGGGCTTAATGCAGGGTAGATTATGATTTGCTATGACAGTTAGAGTGCTATTTATTTGGCAAAAAATACCACTTCTCATGCTAGGATGAAGCACATTGATGTGCAGTATCATTTCATTTGTGATATGGTGGAGGATGGAAAGGTTAATTTAGAAAAGGTAGATACTTTGGAGAATGTCCTTAATGCATTGAAAAAAAAAGCCTATGAGCATAGACAAGTATAGGTGGCGTGCTAGTTCGATGAGCCTTGGGGCCTATGACCTTCAATAACTTTGAGTTTAGAGGAACCTAATAAGTCTTCGTCAAGTGGGAGCTTGTTGGAAAATGTGCCTCAACTTTTTGGCTTAAACCTTTGTTTAAAAGACTTGGTGTTTTTCCCCTTTGTTTGGATTTCATTATCAACCTATCGCCAAAATCTTGAACCTTGAAATCTAAGTCACGGGGTTCTGAAAGTTTATAACATGGTGACATTGTGTTGGTCATGCGATCATTGGATTTACGAACTTCATAACTCATGTCATGGGGTTTGAAAGTTCCATAATAGGTCCCGACATGCTGATCTCCTTGTTGTCGTAGGTTTCAGGATTTTCCTAACCCTCGACCAAAGGTTCTGAAGTTTGAGTTTCTCCTGACTTGGTGTCATGACCGATGGATGGTGGGATCGGTCTGCATAGATGGTGATGTCAACCATACAACAGTGACATGGATGCTACGTGGATAGTGGGAGCCACATGGAATGACCGATAGACTGGTTTGAAAGTCAAAGTGATGGACAAGTGATGTGTTGACACGTGGCACAATTTCATTTATTGATTTTACATCACTATTTTAAATCAATGATCATTGGCCAAAAGGTTTATTTTTTGTTAGTGATATGTTTGCATTAAATGCATGATTAGACTCGAGGGTTGACAGAGTGCAAATATGGTAATATTCTTTGTAACCAAATTTAATGCTAGCAGCTTGATGTGTGCTGGATGGTAGTGTGTGGCTCAAGATGAAGGGAGGTTTTCAATGAAGATAATGAAATTAATGAAAACCTAATGGTGGTTGAGTGGTGATATACTTTATGCTTTTTGAGCATTGTAATAGTGTGAGGCGAGCTGTAGTCTACGAGAAGGTCAACCAAGGGGATTGTATTATTGCTGTGAGTTAACATTTGAGAGTGAAGTCTATAACTCTGTATGTAATTTATTTACTGTAAGACAAAGTGACTTTACTTGGTGTGTGGGTTTTTCTCCCGTAAGGGTTTTCCCATGTATATCTGATTTTATTTCTATGTATGTTTCTATTTTGTCTCTCCTTTTGTTCTATGAATGTGCACCTCAAATGTATGTAACTTGTTAAATGAAATTTTTTGCACTTCTTTTCTGAGGATTTTGCATTAGGAAGGTGTTTTCCGCATTGTCGCTTTTCCTTTAAAAAAAGTGTAACCCACTATTGTGGGATCACCCTCAAGGATTTAAGATCTTAAATAAACAAGGATGTGACATAACAAATAATAGTTGAAATCCATAAATTTTTAGAAAAAATACCATCCAAGGATACCAAGGGGTTAGGATACCAAGATCGTCCCCCCTTTGCACATCTCCTAAGGGGAAAGGTGTTCTCTTTCATAAGATCATTCCAAGAGACCAATTAATACCTCACAAGGACAATGGGGTCACCTTAGACCCTCCATATCCACCTCAAAAAGTTTCCTAATCAAGAAAAATACAAAGGCCTTACAAAATCAATAAGTTGCAATTCCCTTGTCCTATGTCCAAAAATAAAAAAGCTTTACACACTTTTTAATCAAGGACTTATAACATTGGGGGAAATCTAAAAGGAAAAAGTACAAACACATCTCATTGTCAATATCATAGAACTCTTGGGCATAATATTGATGAGTGCCATGCTTTAAATATAATTAATAGAGAATTTGAACCGTTTTCACGTCAATGTGATTGTATAATCAATTAACAATTGATCACTTTGCTCGTTGTCATGTGATAGTTGGAGGATCATCACATGCTCACTATTACATGTTTTACATTTAAATGCAAAACATTTTATATATTGCAAGGAGCACATTCTCATCACCTATCTTGGCTTATCCTTTCCCTACACTTGGGGGGGCAAGGAGTTATATAGCCTTATCCTAATATGGCTCTTGTTGTTGTGGGCTTTGGCTAGTTTTTTTCCTTTTTCATATAATGAACAAGATTGGGATGCATATGACCTACTATAGGTTGACTTTCATGTGCCATACTAGTCTTTTCTTTGTTTTCTTTTCATTTTCTTTGTGTGATTTCATGTGCATAATGTGATCCCCCATGTCATGATGCTTGGCATGTTTTTATATGTTTGTGAGCCTAATTTGGATGACCCTTGCCACTCCATTGGTGCAAGGATACAAAAGAAGTGAATCTATCATGACATTGTTCTATTTGTATCTACATTCTTCTATATGTTGAATAAGGGTGATCCCATAATAGTGGTTTTCTACAATTTTGGCCAACCGACACCTGGAATTTTTATTTTTAATTCAACTCACATTTGGGCACCTATAGCTGCTAAACCGTGAGGAATTTGAAGATGATGCAAACTAGAGTCTCATCACATTTTCTCTGTAGATTCTAAAAATATTTTTTTCAAAATTTTTGGAATCAGATTCCACTTCTTTTTCCATCTCCCATAAAAACTAATTTTTTTCAAAAAACAACATTTTTAAAAAGTGACGCACACCGTATAACGCATAACGTTTCCATGAAGGATAAAATTTAATTCTTTCAAATTTAGATTTGTAACTCCGACATTCAGTGCTGCACTTGGTTGTAGATAGTTTTTTATTGAATATTTTTCTTTAATCAAGTTTCAAGTCAAACCAATGACAATTCGTGACATAGCACGGTCAAGATAACGCCAGAATCCTTTTTTTTGTATATATCGAATTCATTTTTTTTTTTTGTTGGATCAAGGATTCTGGGTCATCCGATGCACTCATTTTAATTTTTTTGATAATTTTCTATTTTTCCACATGTGCATTAGAGGACCTTCTTCAATTTTAAAAACCTATGTTTAATAAAACTAAAAAAACAAATACATAATAAAACCAAAACATATTAAAATTATATTCATTGGATAGCTCGTTTCAAGGAATACCTGACTCCAATTGGGTTTGTGAAGATTCCCCCATTTTCATCCTCAACCTGAGCATCAAAGCGTAAAAAAATAGGTTTTTTGTGTGAACAAAGTCAAGAATTAGGGAAAAGGGGGGTTCGCTAGAACCAGGGGGGTTCTAGCGAACCAGGGTTCATTTGAACTCTGGTTCATTCAAACCCCCTCAATATGCATTTTCCCTTTTTTTTTTGGGCGAGAAATGTGGGCCCCATGATTGATGGGTTCGGTCGAACCCCTTTATGGTTCGGTCGAACCAATTTTTTTGCCATGGGGCCATTTTTTCTCGCTTCCTTCATCAAATTGTAAACCACTATTGTGACTTCCACCCATAACTATTATCTTTTCTCTTGTACCCATGTTTTCCTTTTGGGAATGATGCTGCAAAGCCGCTGAGACATTTATGTCTCTTCAATGTTCACCCAAAAGGCTTCTCCTTTGTGCTGTTGTTCCATGAGTTATTTGAGAATGATGAAAATTCCAAGCTTGATTATATCACTATAGCAAAGCCATATGCTAAGCCCAAATCCATGGATCCCTTATGTGTTATATTAGGATTGCATATGGGGGACAACCTTATTTCCATGATGTAGCTCTACTTGGAAACATATGTTTTGCATAGGGCTTCCTGAATAAAGCTCTCATGTATTGGCATTTTTCATTTTTCTACTTTAAATTAATTGTTCACAACATGGTGTTTAGCAATTTATTTAAAGTGGGGGCATACACATCCCCACTCATTGTTTGGATATTCCCTTTACAGTGTGGTCTTCTTACTTCATGTGACCTGTCTTCTTCTTGGTGACAGTGGGTTTGATGTCCTTCAAGAGCATGAAATTTCTTGGCATATGACATTCCTCTTAGTGGTAATGTTATGGCTTGCATTCTATAAAGTGTGAATCCTTTATTCCTTGACTAGTCCTCCATTGGTTACATTAAGCACGATGTTCCCTAAGGTGAGACCTTTCATGAATCTAGAAAAACCCCTTTGAATAGCTTATCCTATTGCATTTAAAACTTTTTCATGGCCTTAAGCATAACACAAATTTCTTTCCAATGGTTCCTTTTTGTTTTTCATGAGTTTCTAGCATAATGTAGCTTGCTAGCCTTGTGACCCTTTTTGTCACAACTTATCAAAGTTATCATGAGACCATATAACTTTTGGTATGGTTGAAGTATGGGATCCTGTAGACTTGGCATGAATTTCACATCAGCCACCTTTTTGTGGGTACATACAAACCTAGTGTGTGTTTCTCACTTTCTTGGGGCTCACCTAGTGGACACCGGATTTCACTAGCCCTCTTGAGTATTTTTTTTTAACATAGTGGACAATGAGGTTTCACTTGTGAATGCATTTTATGGACAACAGTGCAACCATGGCTAGTCCATCCTTCCTTTTTTTTCTTTTTGCATTAATTTTGACATTGCATGATTTTTCATCTTGTGCTACTGTAGGCATGTGTGATATGGAATCATAAGAAAATAAGAAGCAACAAACAAAGATTCAATTGTACAAAGTGACAATAATCTTTGTAGACAGAGAAAAAATTCAATGAAAGACAATATTCTCTGCAAATAATAATAATACTGCACTTGAATTCCAATATCTCCCCCAAAAGGACAAAAATACATTATTATATAGGCATTATGTATGGGAAAATTAAAGATTTAGAATATCATCCAAATCTTCACATGAAGTGCAAATGAAAAAAAAATAATAACTTACTAACTTATGCTAACTTCCCAACAATTTACTAATTTATGCTAACTTCCTAACAACTAGGAAACTAACATTTGACTTTCACTTTTTACATAGGATAAACACTAAAAAATATTAAAATAATAATTAAAATCCTATGCTCTAACTTATACCCTATGAATCCTCATCATTCCTCCCAACAATAACAACATTTGACTTGAATGCTTTCAAGAGAGAAGGAAAATCTTGAGATAGTTGGTAACAATAGATCTAGTAAGGATTGATGTGGAAGCTGACGTTGTTTGCCAACAAGGTAGGAAGTGGTGGAACCATGTCGTGTCTGACGAGTCTTCATGTCAACAACTCTATCAAAATCAAATAGAAGATGAATATTAGGAATGTACCATCTGCAAGATGCATGACAAGAGGCTTAGTTTCTAGTATTGACTCATTGTAGTGTTTGAGAAGATCAACATTGACAACATCATGGATTCCCAACTGAGTTGGAAGATCAAGCCGAAACACATTATCAGATACCTTATGAAGAATTATGTAAGGCCCATAACGAAGTGGCTTGACCTTACTACATGTGATTTCTCTTGGAAATGATTTTTTTCTAAGTATAACCAAACTTTATCCCCAACTTGAAAAGTATGAGGTACATGATGATGATCCATAAGTTGTTTTTTGTTTTCTAGAGTCTTCTGAAGAATTTGAACTTCTTTGGACTGAAGATTTTGAAAATGTTGAATAAAGGCTTGGGCCTTATCTTGCTCTTTCTGAATATGCATAGTGGCTAGAGATGGAAAAGATAAGCGCAACTCATTTGGAGCCAAAGGCTGAAAACCAAGACATACCTCAAAAGGTGAGTGACTTGTAGATGAGTGGAATTATTGATTGTAGGCATGCTCTACGTGGGTGAGGCTCAAATCCCACTTGGCAGGAGAATTATGGTGATAAATCCTCAAAATATGTATAAGAGTACAGTTCACAACTTCAGTCTAACCATCTAACTGAGGATGAAAAGCAGTGGAAAAGTTAAGGGAAAATCCCAAAATCTTCCACAAGGATCACTAGAAATGGCCCACAAAACATGAGTCATGATTAGAAACAATGCTAGTTGGTAAACCAAAAGATCTCCAAAAAAAGTCAAAGAAGAGTTGGGCTAAGTCATGCGTTGAACTTGTCTTGTGGCATGGCATGAACTTAGCCATCCTGCTAAATTGATCAACAACCACAAAAAAACTATCATGGCAGCGAACAGTCAATGGAAAGCCACTAACCAAATCCATGGAAATGCTCTCCCAAGGATGAGAAGGAATAGGCAAAGGAATACTTAAGCCCAATTTTCTACTTCTTGGTTTGGAGTGGCAACAAATTGCACATCGCTTGAGGAAATGTAGAACATCTCATTGCATATGAGGCCAATAGAAGAACCACTGCAAATGATGAAGTGTTTCTTGTTTGCCAAAATGACCACCATAAATAGTAGAATGTGCCTCCTTGAGAAGAGAAGTCCGATGATCTCAAGGGATACAAAGCTTATCTAGTTTGTAAAGTAACCCTTCCTTGATATGGAAATCTTGAAAAGGTGTCAAATTGAAAGTTGAAGGATTTTGAAGACTTTTGTAGGAAACACCAAAATCAGGATCTTGATCATACTGAGAAGACCATGTCTAAAATTCCAAGTGAGAAGTGGACACAATAGTTAAAACATGTGTTGTAGGAGGACGACTTAAAAAATCCGCAACATTGTTGGTGTTCCCCAAGTTCTTATACTTGATGACCAACTGAAACTTTTGTAGATATGAATCCCACTTCATATGTCGAGCTTCTTCAATTTTGTTTTGAGACTGAAGAAATTGTAGAGGCAAGTGATTAGTGTGAACAACTATTTATTTCCCCAAAAGATAATGTCTCCAATATTTAATGGCTTGGACCAATGCATATAATTCCTTATCATATGTGGAGTAGTTCCTTTTAGCAACAATTTTTTTTTTCTGAATGATAGGCCACATGATGACCATTTCACTTTAGAACAGGTCAAGTGCATATTGTGAAGCATCTCTCTCAATCTCAAAAGGTTGTGAGAGATCTAGTAAAACAAGAACAGGTGCTAAACATAATTTTTCTTTCAACGTGTTGAAATCACATGAGTGAATTTCTTTCCACTTGAATGCAACATTGGTCTTTTTCAATTGGTGCAAAGGTGCAGCAATATCTAAGTAATGTTGGATGAACTTGTGATAGAGGTTGGCAAGACCAAGAAAAATCTTCAATTCAGTGAGATTTGAAGGAGTAGGCCACTTGAGAAGAACTTCCACTTTTGTAGGATCAACATGAATTCCATGTGCATCAATGGAAAATCCAAGATAGGAGATGGATGTATGACCAAAAGAAAACTTAGGAAAGTTGGCATACAAACTATTATGTTGAAGTGTATGAAGAACATGTTCCAAATGCTAAAGATGGACTTTCCAAGTGTGAGAAAAGACAAGAATATCATCTAAGTAGATGATAACAAATTTTTCCAAATAATCATGAAATACCTCATGCATCAATCTCATGAAAGTGGCAAGAGCATTAGTGAGACCAAATGGCATTACAAGCCACTAAAAAAGACCCATTTTAGTCTTGAAAGTTGTCTTCCATGTGTCCTCTGCTTGAACTCTAACTTGATGGTACCCATTTTTTAGATGAAACTTGGAGAAAATTTTGGCACCTTGAATTTGATCCAATTGCCATCAATTCGTGGAAGTGGATATCGATTTTTGATGGTGATCTTATTTAATTCCTGAAAGTCAATACACAGCCACCAAGTTCCATCCTTTTTAAGTACAAGAAAAATTGGTGAAGCACAAGGGGATGTAATTGGTTTAATAAATCCTTTAGACAATAAATCTTGGATTTTTCTTTTTATCTCATCACTTTGAAGAATTGATTATCAATACAATGGGGAATTAGGAAGAGATGCAACATGATCAATATCAATAGTGTGATTGATTGCTCATTCTGGGGGAAGTGTCTTAGGCTCCTCAAACACATGTGTATATTCTTGCAACAATTTTTCAAGAGTAGCATGTGGCTTAGACATAATAAATTTTTCTTTAGAATTATCATATTGTGGCCTTATGAAAATTAGTGCAAGCTCTTGTGGTCGATTGATTGTCTTGCATGCCTATCTACAACTAAGTAATAGATTTGTGGTGCTCTTTGTACATTTTATTAAGTATTCCTTATTATCTTGTTGCCGTGTATATGTATTTTTAAATGCATCATAATGAGATTTCCTATCATACTAATAGGGTTTTCTAAGCAACAAACCACAACAATCCATGGTGGTCACATCACATGTGACCTTATCAATGAATTTGGCACCAAATGCAAAAGCAACGGTGCATGTGTGTGTGATCTAAGAGGATGAACCAATATCCTTCCATCCAAGTGAATATGGATGAGGATGTGGATCCATTGACAAATGAAGTTTATCAACAATGGACTTCACAATCAAATTTCTCTGTGAGCTATTGTTGATGATACAATCCATAGAAAAATCATGGGTTAGGTGAGCATGAGTGACAAACAAATTGTCACGTCCCCTTGAAGTAGAATGATGGTTCATCAAGGTGACTTTATTAAGTCTACCTTTCAACTCATCATATGTCCTATCATCACTAGAATTATTGATGGGAAAATTTTTCTTTTCCTCATCATGAGATTGTACAATTAGATTCTTCCTCTTCAACTTGAAACATTCAGATTTTTCATGTCCCTTCTTTTTACAATAAGTACAAAATTTACATTTCTTAGTATCAAAAGGAGAAAAAGAAGAGGAAGGAGAAGAATTTTTCTCTTTAGAATTTTTTTTTTGTGGTCAAGAACTCAAAGCCTTTGGAGGACCTACAAAAAATGAAGGCAAAGATGCACGAGATTGGGCAACAAGCTTTTCTTCTACCAGTTGTGCTTGGTTGAATGCAACATCAAGTGTTTCTAGGGTAGTATATTTCAACTCCCTAAAAAAATGCTCTTGTAATCCAATCTTGAACTTTAAGATTAGAGAAACACCTAGATCTTGCACATGGAGGAGTATCCTTAGTCTATTGAATTGGTAGATATAATCCTGCACTGACATATGTTGTCCTTGTCGTATGCGAAGCTATGCTTGATGTGAAAATCTTGCTCATAGTTGGAAGGATAGAATGTATCCTTTAAGGTTGTGACAAGTTGATTCCATGTGGTGATAGGCTCTCGAGCATATTGGCGCTTAGTGACCAAAACCTTAGTGACACTAGAGAGCTTCAACTTTGCAAAAGGAACTTTGTCATCATCAGCAATTTCATTGTACGTGAACCATGTCTCCATGTCAAGAATCCACGTGTAGAACACATCAGGATCTCGAGATCCATCAAAGATCTTGGCTTCACATTTGGCTGGAGGTTGGTGTCTTTCAGGACCAGGAGGTTGTTGGTTATTTGGATCAGGTAGTCATTGAATTGCAATATCATTGACTTTATCAATCAATGTGGTTATCACACCGACAAGTTCAACAACTTGCTTGACCAAGTTAGCAGCCATACTATTGCAAGTTAAAGCCAGTGAAACACTTTACAACTCCTAACAATACAAATTGACCAATAGTGAAGTTCAATAGTCTACTTGACTTGGTTTGACAAAAATAATTAAATCAAAGAATCCTTTAGAGCTTTGAGTGAATTCTTGTTAAAGGGATGGTTGGAACTCCTCCCAACACAATTTGACCAATTTTGAAAATATCAAATAGATCACAACGTACAATTAATACTCTCCCCACAAACTTAATACATGTATTTTTTAAGATATTTGGGAGCATTATACACAAGTTTTATTAAATAAAGAATATAAATTCTTTATTTTTCTAAGAAAAACCATGAAAAGGGAGCAAAACCACGTTTTTGCACTCAAAACCACCTTCAAAACCATCTAGGCGTTTGAAATTAGCACCTACAACAACAATTTTCAAATGGTCATAACTTTCTCAAAACATAACAAAATTCAGATCCGTAAAATGTTCTAGAAAGCTCTCAAGAAGGTGCTTCTATCCATACAAACCAATAAAAATAATAATTTATATATAAAGTTCTGTCAATGAATGAACAACACTGGTTTGTAAAGAAATTGTATCAAAAACTGAAACAAGAGTGCATACTTTTTCAAACACACACCTCCAGTTGCTTCTAGATATATAATTCTCCACAAATGATTGAAAAAGCTTCAAAAATTGTCTCCTTTTGTTGAGAGCATCAGGACTGAAATTATTTTTGATAAACAGATTTGAATGAACAGTCCAAACCCATGGATTAAGAGTGCTCTGATACCAACTGATATGGAATCACAATAAAATAAGAAGTAGCAAACAGAGATTCAATTCTACAAAGAGACAATAATTTCTGCAGACAGAGAACAAATTCGAAGAAAAACAATATTCTCTGCAAATAATAATAATACTGCAAACTTGAATTC